>BQNB010046568.1:2163-43622 GCA_026074375.1 Tanacetum coccineum
TCCCGGATATTCAAGCGGTGTTCCGCGATGCTTCGTGGGACGCCCGTCATATTAGCCGGCTTCCAGGCGAAAATATCTAAGTTTTGTTTGAGCAAGGAACATAGTTCTTTGCGTCCTTTTTCTGTTAATGTCGATCCTATGGCAACTGTCTGCTCGAGGTATTCCGGGTGAATTGCTACATTTATTTTTTCTTCCAACGCTTGGTTTACTGCGGGAGGCTGGACGCTAGGTCCGGAGATCATAGCACATTCCATAGGAATGACTCTACTGCTCTGTAGCGTTACCGTGCCGTCCTCAACGGGGAATTTTAACATCCCATGTGCTGTTGATGGTACGACGCGGATTTTCCTTATGCTCGACCTGCCTATTATTGCATTGTGTTGGGATGGTGACCTGATAACCATGAAGTTCATCCATGCGGAGGTGGAGTGTGCTTCATCACCTATTTTGACTAGCAAGGCTATCTGGCCTAGTGGCCAAATGGTCTCTCCACTGAATCCGATAAGGTAAGTGGTGGCTGGAACCATTTGATCCCTTATCTCTTTGCGAAGTTTTATGAAGCAGTGTTCATATAAGACTTCTGAGGATGCTCCGCCGTCAACGTATACCCGATGCACAAAGTGCCCGCCCATTTCGGCTTCGATTATCATTGGCCCCTCCGTTCCGTCTTCTTCCCCCAGAGGTGGAAAGGCAATCGCCGTCTCCGGAGAGAAGCTTTGGGTAATCCTGGGCTTGGCCACTCTTTTCCATGGTTGAATCATCAGTATAGCCAAAGGTTTATCCTTTTTTTGGTGCTTTCGGCTTGTCGTTCTGTTTTAATTCTCTGATGAATTGCGACAATTTTCCGGCCTTGATCATTTCGTCTATTTGCTTTCTCAGCCGCATGCATTCGTCCGTGCTGTGTCCCGTATCTGAATAAATTCACAGTATTTGTTGGGATCCCTTTTCTTCGCAGAGTTACCATTAGGGGTGGGGCTTTGAACTTTCCTTTTTCCAGAGCGAAAATTTCTTTTGGGGTTTTGGTAAGGAGTGAGAATCTATCTGGCTTACGATCCGGTCTTTGTTTGTTTTTGAAGCCTTTCTTGAAATTCGGTTTGTCCCCCCTTCTGATTGTTTCCATAATGAGGATGCTTTTCTCCGGCCGTGACTGAATGCAGCAACTTCCCCTTGTAAGAAAGAGGCAGTCATTCTATACATTTCATCCATAGACCTCGAAATTCTTTCATATAGACGCTTGATTAACCCAGGTTGAGTTATTCCGTGCATGAACCTGGAGATTCTCATGCATTCCGGAGCTCCTTCCACGTCCAGGACTTCTGCCTTGTATCTTTCCATGAAGTCTTCCGTAGATTCTCCATCTCTTTGCTTAATGTGATGTATCTCTACCGGATCCTTGATGTGTTTCGTTTGCTGAAGATAGTTCTCTCTAAACGCTGTTTTTAGATCTTCATAGCTATCAATCGACTCTTTTGGTAGCTTGTCAAACCAAACTTTAGCATTCCCAGTGAGGGTTGAGTTGAATATGTGGCACCATGTTGGCATTGCCCATCCTTCTATTTTTGCGGCCGCTTGAAATAGCTTTAGGTGATCCTCTGGATCTCTACTTCCATCATACGTCTTTACGTGGCTAGGCATCCTAGTCCTCGGGAGACTAAAATGCCGAATTCGAGGTGTGAAAGGGTTTCTTTCCTCACATGTCCAAGGCTGGGAGAGATCGTCTTCATAGGTGCTCGACCTATGTCTTCTTGATTTGGATTTCCAGTGACCCCCTTCGCTATCTTCGCTTTCTGAATACCGGCTAGTCGTACGGGACGGTGTTTCCTTTTGTTGATACCTCCTTGGTTCTAATTCAGTTCTTTTTGCTTGGGGACTTCATCGACGACTACCGGAACGTGCGGATGTAGCTGGCTCCTTTCTTCCCAACCTATTGAACACGCCTCATTCCTTCCGCGGCCGGGGCCGTGGTGAAGGGGATCTGTCCTTCTTAAGCCTTTTGAAAACACTGGCATGCGGATATGGGCTTCGGGAATGTCTATCTCTGTGCCTTCTTCTTGGTTCTGTTCGGGCGGTTGGTGTCTTAGATTCAGAGTAGTGCGATTCTTCACGGCTTCTTATCTTAATTCCGGACTCGTCGCCGTAGATCAGTCGTGCTTTCACTGCGTTGAGTTTGTCTTTCTGCTCTTTTTCTTTTTGCATCTTTTCGACGATGAGCGGCAAGAGTTGGTGATAGTTTTTATCGCACATTTCCCTAAGAACCTCGTCAGACATAGGTTCCTCAAGACCTTGGGGACCATTCCTTCCCCCAGTGTTCCTCACGGCGGACGTGGGATTATTTGTAGTTTGTTGTTCGTAGGTGCTCATGGTGAGTCTTTTAGAGAATCGTGGTTGCGTTTAGGTCCCACGGATGGCGCCACTTGTTAGTACAAAATTCGTGTCAGGTTTGGTAAGGTGTTGAAGTCCTTTGTCGGGCCAGACCTCCAAATGACATGAGTGTTGAATCTTGTACTAGAGCAAGAGAAATGATGATTTTCTGCACAATTGAGAGTAAACCGTTAGCCTTACCGTGGGGACGGACCCCACGATTAGACTCCGGCGTGAGAGTAAGTATTCATATTGTCAGAGTATATGTCAGAGAGAATAAGAATAACTGTGTACCTTTTGGGGTGTACTATGATCTCTATTTATAGGTGTCTAGTGCTAGGGTTTTCTAGTATTTTGGTTGCTTTAGTAGTGGCCAGAGTGGGTCCCTTGTCGGACAAAGTTCCGCGGTAATCGTGTGAACGGCCGCGGACGGATCATTTATAACTGGATCTGCGGACAAATCGCTAAGTTTGGGCCGCGGCCCATGCGAGATCGGGTTTTACTACAGCCCGTTATTGACGGGTTAGGCTCAAAAGTCTAAATAATAGTGTGGCTCAAGCCCAGAAGCTTGGTACACCTAGTACAAGTCATCAAATATATCTTTGAAATGTTGGAGCATATATGTGCAAACAGAACTGGATTATAGAAAGATTTAATTATATTAAGCTAATTATATTGAAGTTTGATTTAATTCACACGTGACTTTAGAAGTTTGAATATGCATTCTTTGTCTAGTCTTATAAGTACCACTAGAAGTCAAGTTTGTTGAGATATGGGATAATTCAATTATACCATCGCGAAGATAATTAAATTATCTTTTTATATACGGGCACTTTTATATACTTTCGTCAAACTTTTTTTTAATTTTCGCCTATAAAAAACCACACGTGATTTGAAAAATCTCACGTTATTCAAAAAATCACATGTGATTCATGACTTGAAAAATCACACGTAAATTTGTAAATTCACATGCGATTTATGAAATCACACGTGATTTATTACTTTAAAAATCATAAGTGAATTTGTGAAATCACATGCGATTTATGAAATAGCACGTGATTTTTAAAAACAACAAATCACGTGTAATTTTTCTTCGCGAAAACTTTAACACTAAAAAATCGTCAAAAGTATATGAAATCGATTTTTTTAGTTACGTCTGGAAAAATCACATGTGATTTGTATCACAAATCACATGTGATTTTATGAAATTACATGTGATTCTGCTACAAATCACATGTGATTTTGCTACAAATCACATGTGACTCTTTCAAACGTGATTGAAAAAAAAATTCGAAAAAAGTTTGTCGAAACTATATAAAAGTGCCCCTCTATAGAAAGACGATTTAATTCTCGTCGCGATTGTGTATTTTTTGTCGTTTGACGATTTACCGTTTGCAAGATATTTAATTTTAAAAAAGAGGTGGAAAGTGAGGTTTTTTATTATTTGATGAAAAATGGATGACTATAATGTGTTCTTTTGTTTTTTGATATGACATTGTTCTTTAATGATCTCACCCCGTGTTAAGGAAATATGAAATTATGCTGTTTAAATTGGGGAAATATGAAATTGCCCCGTTGAGATATTATAGGCTTGTTAGAATTATCTTTCTTTAATTACTGTTGCATTGTGAAACCTATATATAGGCCATTGAAGCTGGACCCATTGAGAATGTTTTTATTTTTAGAAGATTGAGAAGGTTTTCAAAAACGATAGATTTTTAACTAATTCAAGTTTTTCAAACATAAAACTCATTTTAATGTGATTATAATCCAAAATGTATAATTTTTTTTGAAACAATGCTAAAAATCTCGCGATATAAGTACAATACTAGATTATATGTACAAATTTAACGAATCATTATCATACATCGATTTTAACAATGATTTGTGAATAAAATTGTGATTTATAGATTCGATTCACTATTAAATGATGTTTACTTGTGAATCAAATCAAAAAATATGAATCAATTTGCTTAAAAGAAGATTTCTCAATCTTCTCAAAATAAAACCTTCTCAATGAAACCAAAGCCATATGCCATTTATCATTTAATAAAAATCTTCTGTAGTATCATAAATATTTTCGTTCATTCATTTCTTGTTTTGCAAAATACTCAACAAATTTGATGTGGAGCAAGGATTTTTCTAAACTGGGCGTTGGTTTTTCAATGGCTACGAGTGCAAACAACATCAATGTGTTCTTATTAAAAGATAGATATGGCTCAAATTTGATTGTTGTTTTGTGTCCGTTAGGGTTTCATTATGTATTTGCCTTCATATATATCGTATGAATAAAACATATCATCTATGGGTAATTCTATCATTCAACATGGTATCGGAGTGGGTCTGATCTTCAGACCTAGGTAACTACGTTGAGCCACTTCCCCCAAGCCACCCGTCAACTTTTTTACTTTTTTTAACCATTTGGAGTTACTGACGGAGGTGATTCAAGTTGGGTTTTGTCCAGAACTGAAAACGAAGAGAATGGCGTTGACTGTGTCCGTTAACCCAAAACGGGTAAAAATTTATGGCCAAAACAGTATATAGGTAGGGTTTGACCTGAGATGGTTCAACGTAGTCACCTAGGTCCGATGCTATAAATTAAAGGTCATATAATAAACACAAGTTCACAAGTATAATTATTTGCCGCTATACATCGTCGTTATACGCGAATATTCGTCTCGTATGCATAAAATTAAGTTGGATTATCTCAAACTTATACTAAAAGATCTCTAGAGTTAAGAGTTGAAATTTTAAAAGAGAAGACAGTTCCTCCTTCCTTTATATAATACTACATCCGTTAGAAAATTATTGCCACAAGACAAAAAACACAGTTTAAGAAAAATGATTTATTACAGCTTTAAGTTTTGCAAAAGTAAAAAAACAGTTTTGCCTTTTTACAATTCTTTAATGTTTTCATATTGTTGTGTAAATAACAATTTTGACTAAGGGTAATATAATCAAATTTAAGCAATTTCAAATTCTATATAAAGTAGTGGACAATTAATTTATGACAAAACAAAAGATAAAAATTGACAATAAAAATGTGATGAATTTAGTGGCATATACTGTAATATAGTATATGATATAAGTTATGTTCATTTTACAAGTGCTTTGAATGGAATTTGCATCACATGACGAACCATCGTCCACCATTCTTCACATCTATCAAAACCCGTTTGTACCTTCCAAAAATCTGAAAACCAAAATCATTCAAGTCGATGTCATCACAAGAGACCGCAAAACTATCTACAAAGGATCATACTACAATTTAGTGTTAGCACGACTAGGCGCTTTTCATGCTGATCAAAACAACAAACAAACTGAAAACTGAAAGCATTCAAGTAAATGTCGTCACAAGAGGTTGCGAACTATTTAGAATAAAACATGCACAATTGTAGGAAATTAGAATGGGAGTTGAATAGTTTACCGGTTAATTATCCGTTTTAAAACTTTGCTTATAAAATGGTTTGATTCGAGTTGTATGTCAATCAATCAACAATATGAATCACAAGTAAACTATCTAATGTAATGAACTAAATAAACAATAACAATATAAAGAGATAAGGAAAGAACCGATCAAACTAAGACACCAAGATTTATAGTGGTTCGGCTACGAAGCACCTCTTCGCCCTACTCCACTCCCCGAGTACTCCACTCGAGATTTTACTATGTCAACAAGCTCCCTTTAGGCGGAGAAAACCGTTTACACGTCGCTTACTTTCTTTTCCGACACTAAGCTAGATGTCGAGTCCTAATCTTAGCTAGAACCAATCTAAGACTTCACTAAGTCTTTATACACTCACAAGATATATACTCTTGGATTGACACACAATCCAATTTACACAAATACACAATTTACACTATTGGATCTACACACAATCCAATTTACACAACACAACAAAGAAAATATAATGAAGATTTGTGATCTTGAGGAGGAGGAAAGAGATCACTTGATAACAATTCGTTTCTAGATAAATACGATTGTTTTTCTCTTGCACTTGATTAGAAGAAGGAAGGAAGAGAGAATTAATCACTTGAAACAAGATCAAGATATGTTAGTGATCAAGATATGTGTTTTAGAAAGAAAGAAAGAAGTGAGAAAAGTAAATCTGAAAAAATTCGTGGCAAGAGGTTATGTTTTTCATATGGGGTGGCCCAGTATTTATAGAAGAAAAAAATAGCCGTTACTCTACAGGCGGTCCCGGCGGTCCCTAATATGTTAGGGGGCCGCGCTCCTGTTTTTGTCTTTTAGTGGGGAATGTGTCATCTATTTTGGAACCTTCTATTTTGGGGGAAAAAATCTGATTTCAAATTTAATGTTTTAATAAAACATTTCTTTTCTGAATACATATTTTGTGTATATATTTTTGTAAATACACTTTTGTAGAAATGTAAGGTTTAAGAAAAATATTTTCTTGATCACTCATCATGTTTAATGATTTGTTTATCCATACCTTAAGTGATTAACCTTAGAAATAAAATTTTACGATTAGTAATTTATAATCGTTTAATTTTATCATAAACGTTTTTACATTTTGTTATTATCAAAACATCGATAGGTCAAAAAATATAAATAACGTTTTTAGACATTATTTGTATTAACAATCTCCCATTTTTTGATGATGACAAAATATAAACTCATTTAGTATAAAAATAGAAGTTTATAGATTACTAATGAGTTTAAATCCATTTCTCCCCTTTTTTGTCGAATCCAAAAAGGTTTATCGTCGAATTGTAGTAGAGAGAAAGAAATCGATGATTGAAGACTCCCTCTTGATGTAAGCTCCCCCTTGTTCGGGGCACCAAGGGATCGATCTTACGATAATTTGTTTGCTACAAAACAAAGTTAGAAGTACAAGTGCAAACCAACATAGCACGACAAATATCTCAAGAGTATAATCCATACTTTAGAGACTCATAAATAAAATGCATTCAAATTTCTAGAAAGATCATATATAGCCATATAGGACAATATATAATGATACAATATAAGATAATCATAACCTAACATAACATAATTAGAGCATCTAATAAAAATAAGCTAGTATATGATTCAGGGCTTCATGAGATGTGATACCCAAAAGGTAATGAACATTTATTTGAGCAAATTAATCATGTGGGAGTGATTAATTGAAGAGTGAAGATGATGAAGATGGTGAATCATTGTGGTGATGGACTCGTGATTAGGGTATGATACGGGTGACAAGGAATTGAATGAAATTAATTTTATTTCTTAATGAGGGGAAGTGGTTGGTGGTGTACCTACAAAAATGACAAAAGCTAGCATGACACCCTACTTGAGTATTAGTAGGCGGTTGAACCAATGGGTGTGGTGAAGAGGGTGGTGTAGGAGTTTGAGAATCGATGAGTGTGAAGATGGTGTGGAGTTGATTAATAATTCGATCTCTTTGTGAGCAATCCATAGGTGGTGAGATAGAGTGAGGAGTGTTTCTTGGAGGTGGCGATGAGTCATTATGACAAGTAGGTGATGATTTTGGAAGAGGTGTCTTACGCTTCCATATTTGACGAACCGACATTCTTGGTTTTCTAGAAAAGTTTGGGTGATGATTTGAGCAAGACAATATTAGAGTACATATTATATTCAATGTAATCGGCCCATTGGCCCAAGGTCATAGTCTAGAATATTCTGTTGTACCCTATATATAGGTTGACTGTTATCAATAATAATCAAGCAATCATTCAAACAATCAATCAATCTAATATGGTATCACAACCTATATCGATCCACTCTTAAAATATCTCATCTTAGTCATCCCCTCCCCTATTCTTCTCTACCTCACATCATTAATCATTCAAAAAAAAATTGTTTAACGCGTTACTATTCATCAGCGTACTATTCACCGGTACTGTTCATCGACGTTACTGTTCATAGAGTACAGTTCATTGGCGTTAATGTTCATCGAAAAAAAAGTTATTCCTATGGCTTCTCGTGATCAGCAATGGTATATGGATACTGGATCAACTTCTCACCTTTCATCTCACACCGGTAACCTTCATACCTCTTCTCTTAATCGTAATTTTCATTCAATTATTGTCAAAATTGGATCATCTATACCTGTCACCCACTCTGGCCATGTACAAATACCTAATCCATATCACCCCCTCCACCTTAGAAATGTTCTTGTCACACCCAATATCATTAAAAACCTTGTTTCAGTACGTAAATTCACCACCGATAATAAATGCTTCATTAATTTTGATCCATATGGTTTCACTGTACGAGATTATCATACCCGTCAAACCCTTCTTTGTTATGACAACATAGGTGATCTATAACCTTTACACGTTGCCGCCTTAGCCTTCGCCCTACTTACTAATAACCATTCCCTTTGGCATCAACGTCTTGGCCACCCTGGTGACGCTGTAATTCACACATTGTCGTCACGTGGCCTTGTGTCTTATAATAAACAAAACACTCAACACTTGTGTCGTGCCTGCCAGTTAGGCAAACAAACAAAACTTCCCTTCCAATGATCTACCACTATTGTCACTTCTACATTTGACATTATTCACTCAGACCTTAGGACATCTCCTGTGTCTAGCATGAGTGGATATAAATATTATGTCCTTTTCTTAGATCACTATTCACATTTTTTATGGGTCTACCCACTTCACAGAAAATCTGATGCATTCAAAACTCATACACTTTCGTGCCTTTGTAAAAACCCAATTCAACCGTGAAATCAAAGCCTTTCAATATGATCATGGTGGAGAATTTGACAACAACTCCCTCCATGAATTATTTGCCACAAATGGAATTTAATTTCATTTCTCATGCCCACGCACATCTCAACAAAATGGAAAATTTGAACGCATGATTCGTACTATCAATAACGTAGTACGTTCTCTCCTCTTTCAAGCCCGTCTTCCTCCCGAGTATTGGGTCGAAGCACTACTCACTGCTGCTTACTTACTTAATATCCTCCCCTCTACCTCTATTAACAATGACATTCCTTACACAAAATTATTTAACAAACCACCCTCTTACACCCACCTACGCATGTTTGGATGCCTTTGTTACCCTTACACCTTTCCACCTCACAAACTTGCCCCACGTACCACACCATCTATCTTTCTCGGGTACCCTTACAATCATTGCGGATATCGGTACCTTGACCTGAACACCAACAAAATTATCATTTCTCGACATGTCACATTTGACGAAACTGTCTTTCCCTTCGGCTCCATGACTCCAACTAAACCCCCCTCATACAAATTTTTAGATGATAATCTAGACACCTCCCCCATTGCACTTCGCCTACTTACCACACCTACTTCTCCTCAACAAACACCACCACAAACAACCCCACAAACAACCCCACAAACAAATCCACAAACAACTCCACAATCAACACCTCTAATTCTTCTATCAACACCATCACTACAAACAACACCGACACCACCAACCACCCCACTACTACCACTACCACCACCCACCTCGCAACACCCTATGGTCACACGATCTAAAGTATAGATTGTGAAAGCTAACCCTAAATACAACTTACATGTTACCACCTCCTCCCCTATCCCCAAGTCTCCTTTCCATGCCCTTCGAGATCCCAACTGGAAACAAGCTATGCGTGAAGAATAACACATGGGTACTTGTTCCTCGCCCACCAAATGTTAACATTGTCCGCTCTATGTGGTTGTACAAACACAAATATAATGCGGACGGGTCCTTAAATCGGTACAAAACTCGACTAGTTGCAAATGGTCGTAGTCAACAATAAGGCATCGACTGCGATGAGACATTTAGTCCTGTTGTCAAACTTGCTACCATACGGACTGTTCTTAGCCTCGTAGTTTCTCGACAATGGCATATTCATCAGTTAGACGAGAAGAATGCATTTCTTCATGGCCATCTTACAGAGACAGTTTACATGCACCAGCCACCAGGATTTACTGATTTAGCTCCTTCTGATTATGTTTGCCTTCTGCAAAAGTCGCTTTATGGCCTTAAGCAGGCCCCCCGAGCTTGGTTTCAACGATTTTCTAGCTATGTTTTTCGAGTCGGTTTCTATCACAGCAAAACTGACTCGTCTCTTTTCATCTTTCACAAGGGGCCAGACACAACTTACTTACTACTATATGTGGATGATATCATTCTTACAGCTTCTTCTACTTCACTCCTACAACGTATCATCTCTTTACTACATGTAGAGTTTGCTATGACAGACCTTGGCCCACTCAACTATTTTCTCGGTATATCTGCCACGCGTACTACCTCTGGCATATTCTTGTCTCAGACAAAATATGCTACCGAGATTCTTGAGCAAGCACAAATGCTTAATTGTAATCCTTGCAGGGCTCCAATTGACACCGAGAAGAAGCTTGGACATGAAGGATCACCCGTCACTGATCCTACTTTATATCGTAGCCTTGCCGGATCACTTCAGTACCTCACCTTTACCCGACCTGATTTGTCATATGCAGTTCAACAATTATGTCTTTACATGCATGATCCTCGAGAGTCACACCTTAATGCTATGAAACATGTTCTTCGTTATCTTCGAGGAACCACTGATCTTGGATTACAGCTATTTCGGTCTATTACATCATAGCTTATTGCATACTCTGATGCTGACTGGGCAGGTTGTCCGGCTACTTGCCGAACTACTTCTGGATACTGTGTTTTTCTTGGTGACAACCTCCTAACATGGTCCTCCAAACGTCAGGACACGTTGTCTCGTTCTAGTGCTGAGTCTGAATACCGAGGGGTTGCGAATGCTGTAGCTGAGACATCTTGGATACGCAACCTCCTTCGTGAACTTCATACCTCACTTTTCATAGCGACCTTGGTCTACTGTGATAATGTCAGTGCTGTATACATGTCTGCAAACCCAGTACAATATCATCGCACCAAACATATAGAGATTGACATTTATTTTGTTCGTGATAAAGTAGCAACAGGTCATGTTCGAGTTCTTCATGTCCCTTCTCGATTTCAGTATGCAGATATCTTCACAAAAGGTCTTTCATACCCGTTGTTTGCTGATTTCAAATCCAGTTTGAGCGTCCGCAAAACTTTCACCCCAACTGCGGGGGCGTATTAGAGTACATATTATATTTAATGTAATCGACCCATTGCTGATTTCAGATCCATTTGGGTGGAAGAAGAAGAAAATATGAAGAAAATGGTGATGATGAAGAAGATTGATGATTTAAATAATGAGAAATATGAAAAGAAATGGCAAAGCATTGTGTTGGAGATGAAGATTGAAGAAATTGTGTGTTCAAAGATGGAAATTCCAGCAATAGTCTAGGACTAGGTTGGTCAAAGATACAGAAAAAGAGAAAAATCAAATTTTTGTTCCCTCCCGTTGGCGGTCCCATATCGTGGGGCGGTCACTGATTGATAAGGGGGGCGCCTAATTAATAATGGGGCCGTTTTCTGGAGAGAACAGATGTTTCTCAGTTTTCTCCCTCAAAAATTATCACATCTTATTCCAGAAAAAAATCAAGTAAATCCAAATTAACAATGCATTAATCATTAATCTTAAGCATGTAATTTCAATAAGTCTTACGAAAATTCACATAGGAAGCATGCAATATTAACACAAATTGTTAACATGTAAAGCATTAATAGGATGATAAGAATTTAAAAGATCATCCTAATAATCGGAAGTCATCATTTATTATTCTAGTCCTAATATATAATGTATTAGATAAGAGAGATAATAATACTAATAATAATATCTTAAAACTTATGCCGATATCTTTACTTCCTTTTTCCTCCCGTCATGTTCTTGAGAGCTTGTCCGATTGACCTTAACCCGTCTCGGTGAGTATTTCGTTGTTGAGTTTGAAGAGTTATAGTTTTGGATAGAAAGGTGTTCAAGTCATGACTTTCATGAGAAGGGTTTTGACAGACTTTAGAAGCAACATTAGATGAAGAAGAGACTTGTTGAGAATGTGAAGAGGAATTGGAGTGAAATGATTCATCATCATTTTCATCAACCATGTGATCAAGTGGACGAGATGAGGAAGGATGATTTTGAGTGATGGAAGAGGAGCTAGCATTTGATTCACGAGGTCTTTTCTTGCCTCGATCCGCTCGTGTTTTTCGCTCGTAATGAGGAGCGAGCGAATGCATGGCTCGATCATGTGAGAGATAATGATCAAAAGCTAGCTTAGGAGAGACGGACATGACATGTTTGAATAACCTAGTCAAGAGCATTCCATAAGGTAAGAGTTCCTTTGGTTTAAATCGATTCTTTTCCATTCTTTTGAGAATGAAAAATGCTAGGTTATAAGGAGTGGATGTCTCAATGCAATAAAGCATGTGACAAAGACAAGCAGAGACATGATCTCTATGTCCTCCTAGACAAATGGCGTTTTCACGAATAATATCAACCCAAGGTTTCATATGAGTTTGAATCTCTCGGGTTAAAATTTCATTTTCACCTACGACAATGGTTTTCTTATTTTTGGTACGAGTCTCTTGACCTTGTCGAGGAACTTGAATAAGAGTCTTAATGACTCTTGGAGACGGAGGTTTGGTTTTATAAAGACCTCTACTTGGAACACTTACTGACAAATGGTCAAGAGACCACATTTCGGTGTTAGAGGCTTGACCTTTGAATGAGATTTTTAGAATTTGACCGAATTCCTCAAGAGTGAGGGAGAATGACTTATTTTGAATGACGAAGTTGACAACAAATTGACCCTCAGGATTATAGGTAAAAGTGAGTTGACAATAAAACTCGAGAACAAAGCGAGGTACAATTTGTTCGTTAATGTCTAGCAAACAATCAAAGCCGATTGACTCAAACTTAGCACGAATATGACTCATATTTTCAAAGTTTGGACTTACAACCCTTCCCTCATGAAAGTACCATTTTTCAAGATTTGCCATTGTGTTTAGCAAGGGTTGATTAAATTCATTTGATATTAGGGGTATGTAGTTTCGTGTCTTTTGATGATCTAGACTGGTAGCTCGAGGCATTATTACCTAGAAAGACACAAACAAGACCATATTTTAATCGCTTATACTTGTATTGATGTTTTGAGTTCGTGCCTAGTGTGTGCCTATATGCAATAAATGTGGAGTAATGATTAATTCGACCTAACCATAAAATCCTAAGAGTTAACCCAAACACTCCTTAATTTGATTTTGCTCATCCAAACAAGTCGAAAAATACATATGAATTATGTATCTCGAATTTTTTTTATGAGATCATTATGCATGTGTCTGAAAACGTTTTTAGGTTGTATTGACAATGCATAACAACAATTTTATTATATTCCTAACGTGAGTGATTTGAAAATAGAATTGGGGTTTTAGTTCAAAATTAATTTTTCTACAAGCTCATTAATATGTGCAAATCCTATGTCTATGGGAAGCATAATAGTTGTTCATTGTATCCTAGTAGTTCTAATTGTATAAAATTGAAAGAAAAATTAAAAATCCCCAATTTCAATTTTTGGTGTTCATCGAGTGTAGCAGATAAGGGGTGTTTATTTTTGTGTTTCGAAAATTTTTGTTTAAGTGTTCCATACTATGATCTGCTGATGGCGATCCCATATCCCCTGGTGGTCCCAAATATATTGGGGGCCACCTATATAGGGGCCGTCCTCAGTAAAGGGTTTTGGACTTGGTTTTTGACGAAAATTATTCAAGGAGGAGTGACATTTTAATTTGCATTTCGCGAATATGATCTGCTGTTGCTGGTCCCATATCCTTTAGCGGTCCCTATTTATTATTGGGGGTGCTATATGGGGGGGGCCGTCTTCAGTAAAGGGTTTTGGACTTGGTTTTTGACGAAAATTATTTAAGGAGGAGTGACATTTTAATTTGCATTTCGCCAATTAAAGATGCTTAAAGTACTTCAGATGAAGTAATTAAGTTGTCACGACAAGAAGTGGAACACAGACTAGAATCAAGACAGAAGAAGGAGAAGCAAACCAATATGATTTATGGAATGTGTTCCATCATTCCTAAACCAAGACGTAGATAGTTAAACGATTCACGTTTAACGGGTTTAGTAAGAATGTCGGCAATATTGTCGGACGGACGCGTACTTTTTGAATGAGATATGTCCTTTTTGGACATTATCACAAAGAAAGTGGTGACGAATTTTGATGTTTTTGGTTCGAGAATGTTGCACCGGGTTTTTGCTAAGGTTAATCGCGCCTTTATTGTCTCACATGATGGGATCGTCGTCAAGTCGTACGTCGTAGTCGATGAGAGCTTGTTTCATCCATAGTGCTTGTTGACATGCCTTTCCGGCGCTTACGTATTCAGATTCGGTAGTGGATATAGCAAGAGCGGTTTGTGTACTTTCGAGACCAAGATGTCAATCCACATCATACGAGTACAATACCGTAGTGCCTCTTTCGGTCCACATAATCTCCCGCGTGATCAGAGTCGGCATATACTACGGTTTCTATGTCGGTCCCCTTAGGATACCATAATCCTAAGTGCGTAGTACCTTTAATGTATCAGAAGATACGCTTAACCGCTTTAAGATGAGAGGTTTTGGGTGCCTCTTGGAAGCGGGCACAAAGGCAGACACTAAACGTGATATCGGGCCTACTTGCCATTAGGTATAATAAACTACCTATCATGCCTCGATACTTGGTACTATCTATCGACTCACACTTTCTCTTTCGTGAGTTTAGTATCGGAGGACATGAGGGTTTTCATTGGTTTAGAATCTTCTAGACCAAATTTCTTAAGCATTTCTTTCAACCACGCCATTTGATTGAGGAGTGCGTGGAGCCGAGAAGTTATGTGTAATACCATTGGCATTACAAAACTCTCCAAATTGCACCTCATTATCATATTCTCTACCGTGGTCGGTTCTTATTTACACTATTGAACAACCTAATTGGTTTTGAATTTTTCTACTAAGTATTTTGAATTGATCGAAAGCTTCAGTTTTATCCTTAAGGAATCTAGTCCAAGTATACCTAGAGTAATCATCTACTATGACTAGGGTGTAACGGTTTCCTCCGTAACTCCGTACGGTGGATGGACCGAAGAGATCCATATGGAGAAGTTCTAAGCATCTAGTCGTTGAGACTATATTCTTAGCTTTGTGACTAGCGTGAGCTTGTTTTCCCATTTTGCAAGCATCACAAAAATGTTGGTCAAACTTAAGTTTGGGTAGATTTCTAACTAATTCCTTAGAAGCCAACGATTGAATGAGACGCATGTTTGCGTGACCTAATCTCCTATGCCACAATGTGGAATTTCCGCAATCTGTTTTTTTTTTGTTGCTAGAGACAAAATTTGATCATTTGCTTATTTCCAATTTCATACATTTAAGCCTTGCTTCCTAACTTCTTACCTATGACTCTACCGTCCTTAGTGATTTTACTATCATTCAGAGAAAGTTACTCTACACTTATTATCACATATTTGTCCTATACTTAGCAAGTTAAATCCTAAGTTATCAACATGTTCTACATTATCTATTTTGAGAGAGTCATTAGAAATCGTACCTTTGCCAATGATGTTACCGCGAAGATTACTACCAAAAATGACATTACCTCCATTGTATGCCTTGTAAGTGGAGAAGAGCTTTCGGTTACCCGTCATATGTTTAGAGCATCCGCTATCCTTGATCCATTCGTCAGGCTCCAAGTCGACTTCAAGGCATATCTATTTATATAAGACCAATACTCATAACATTTGGTCCCCAATTTTTCATGGGTCCAAAATTGTTAGTGCCAACATCCTGCATTTGATGCAATAGTTGGGATGTGAGAATAGAAGATAAATTTCCCATGGCATGTGACTTTGATGTGGAAAGTTATTCCAAGTTACAAGAAAGCCATGAGGTTGGTTTTGTCGACCAACGTGTCTTTTTGGTTGCAGTGTTTTATGACGAGAATAATTATTATTGACTCTTCTAGGAGGTGGAGTTTTTGATCTAAAATTAGGTTTCGAAAATCAAACTCCGGGTTTTGACAATGCTTATTAGAATTGTTTACTTCTTTGTCTTAGCAACTAGGAATTTTGACTTATTGGTTACAATTTGTTGTTTTGGTCTAGGACCCAAAAATAGCTTTTTGAAAAGGACACAATTTTATCAGATCAGGTGGTTTGGCTTTTTGGTGGGTGGCGGTCCATATTATTTTGGGGGCCACTGGTCATTTGGGGGCCCCCCATATGTATGGACCTCCCATCAGAAGATGTCCCTTTTTCTGAGCTTCACAAATTTTATTTCCTTAGTTACTAGATGATGTTCAATTAAACCCTAAACCTAATTTATCACCGGAGAGTTTTTGATTACTTAAAATTTCATTCAAGCAATGTGACTCTTTTCAAATTTGTTTAATCTAATGGATTCATCCTTGAGCTTTTCATTCTCAATTTAAAGTATATGACACTTTGCACAATCAAGATCAATTCCCTTGTTTTTCTCGAGTGTGGACAGTTTATCTTTTAATTTTCTAAGCTCATTTTCGAGACTATTTCTAGTAGCTTTTAACCTTTTGTTCTTAGTGATTATCTTTAAACTCATTTTGCATAATTTATCATATTCATTGTCTAAAGCTAAATAATCAATTGATGAATTTTCATCACTGAAGTAGGAGGATTCGGAACATACCTCACTTGATGCATGAGCTACAAGACACGTTTCATTTTTGACCTTCTCATCATCTTCTTCACCGCTATCGCTCTAAGAGCCTCTAACAAGAGCTATTTGGTTCTTGTCTTTCGGTGGTTTTGGACATTATCTAATAAGATGATTCGGGTCGCCGTATCTAAAGCATTTTCTATCACTTTTACCGTTCTTGTCATCACGACTTCTTTGGAACGTCTTTTTGTCATCCCGAGGTTGTCTCACGAATCTACCTCTTCTTTTAAAGAACTTCTTAAAGTCTTTTACCGCCATGGCGTACTCTTCGTCTTCACTATCAAAAGTTGAACACTCTTAATCACTAGATTCTTTCTTAGCCTTTAAGGCAATAGATTTCCTTTCAACTTTTGCTTTGACTATTTCAGAATTTTCTTGATGATCATTTCGTAAACTTTGAGGTTCCCGATAATCTCATCAAGAGTTAGTGACGTTAAGTCTTTCGACTCTTCAATCGCCGTGACCTTTACTCTCCATTTAGGATGTACAGCCCTAAGAAACTTCCTTACATAGTTTTTGCTTGAATAACCTTCACCAAGAGCTTTAAGACTAGTAATAATAGTATTAAATCTAGCAAAAGCACTATCTATAGATTCGTCTTCAGAAATGACGAATTGTTCATATTGTTGTACCAAAAGGTCGATCTTATTATCTTTGACTTTGTTATTGCCTTGATGGGTGATTAACAAAGTTTTCCAAATTTCTTTTATCGTTACACATGAAAATTCTTTCTGTTGGAAACAAGAAAAGTATCGGGCATTATTATTATACGCGTTTTGTAAGCCCATTAGGGTTTCCTTGGTGTATAAAAGGAACCCTAAGGCATAGATCTAAAACATCAGTCTTTCATAGTTTTTCATAGCTTCAAGGTTGTAAACCCTAACACTGTCAAAGAGTGTTCGTATTAATATATTGGAGCTTATTGTTTTTGGTTGTATTTCTGTGTGTTAAACATTCATTACTGTTATTCTTCTTAGTGGTATAAACTAGATTCCGCATAGTTTATATCATACACTCAAAGTTTCAGTCTTAGTACCTTTGGATTTATCCAAGGATACTAAACCTTACATCAAGCTAAGGAGTTTAAGATCTGTTCATTGGGATCAACAAGTGGTATCAGAGCTTGTTGTGAAGCTTTGAATAAGAAGAAACCAACAACACATACTAGATCTAATTCTCAGTGATAAGATGGAGGCAGGAACTACTTCTACAACTCTGACTGCAAGACTCCCTATCCTCAACCCAGGGGAATATGATCTCTGGTTAATGAGGATAGAACAATACTTTCTCATGACTGATTACTCCCTCTGGGAAGTAATTCTGAATGGTAACAAAGTGCTGAAGAGAACTGTTGGAGAAACTAAGCAGGAATATGAACCTACTACTGAGAGAGAAGGAAAAGCATGACAGAGAGGGGGGTGGGGGACAGAAAAAGAGATGAAAGTAGGTGGAACTTGTTGATGGCACTCCCAAATAAGGATCAACTGAAGTTTCATTCATATAAAGATGCAAAATTGCTTATGGAAGCCATTGAGAAGAGGTATGGAGGAAACAAGGAATCCAAGAAAGTTTAGGAGAACTCTACTCAAGCAAAACAATATGAGAACTTTGCTATAGGGTCAAGTTAGTAACAATTGGAATCAAACTTTTGATAGCGTTGCACAAAACTTATCTAGGTCAGTGGAGAGATTCAAGGCGAAGTATTACACAAGAGGATATGCAACTTTAAAATGTTGAGAAGTCTTTCTATAGAATGGAAAACTCACTTGCTTTGATCTGGAGGAACAAAGGTGAAAATAGAGTCCTTAGTTTGGATGTATGCTTATACAACAACTTGAAGATATCTGAACTGAAATTTCAGAACATCTACGTACAGTCAAAATCACAAAATGCCAACAGCTCTAATCAGCAATAGACAGAACAAATGAGCAAGAAAACACTGCTTATGGTGTGAGTGTTGCTCATACTTAAAGTAATCCTACAGCTGGAATAACCTTAGTAATGCTTTTGTGATTGTGTTTTTCTAGCTAGTTCAGGCCGAATTTCTCCTCAAACTTGACAAGGGATCTAGAAACAAAATGATCTGATGATCTAGAAGAAATGCGAATTTAAAATGAGGAAATGGCCATTGTGACAATTAGAGCATAGGAGATTTCATCAAGAGGCAAGCAGTAGGGGGGACCAGTTGGATGGTAACATTGGTTAAAGAGTTGGATTTGACAGGTCTAAAGTGGAGTGCTACAATTGTCATAAAAATGGTCACTTTGCAAGAGAATGTAGAGCTCCTAGAAATCAGGAAAACAGAGGAAGAGTTGAGAAAAATAGCAAGAACCATTACAATGGAATAACATCCCCCTATATATGCCTTGGTTGCTCAAGATGGAACTTGGAGGGTATGATTGGAAGCTACCAAGCTGAAGATGAGCATCCTACAAACTATGCATTAATGGCATATACATCTTCAGGAAGTTCTTCTAGTTTAGATTCCGAGGTAGATTCTTATTCTAAATCATGTGTAACAACTTATGCTACTCTCAAAAAAAGACACAATATGATAGTTGTCTTCAGTTTACAAAAGTTCTCAATTTAATTTAGATTCTTATAAAGCAAGGTTTAGAATCGTAGAAGCTAGAATAGCTCGCTATAAGAAAAATGTTGGCGGTGTATGTAGAAGCATTAATGGTTTTAAACCTTGAAGTTTAACTAAGAGATAATGGCTTTAGTGAAAACAAAAGCGAAAATTGGAAAAAGCAAGGAAAAGAGAGAGATGAGGTTTTTTAAAAATAAACATTTAGAGAAGTTTCAAATTCATCTACATCTTTGACCAATTTGTGGTAAGTCAGTTAGTGTCTCAAGTTTAAAATGGGACTAGGATATAATGCAGCTTTCTTCCACTGCAGTTCTCCTGACTATAGAAAGCTTTGTGAATTCATCTGAGAAATGTAGAAATCAGGAGTAAATAAGTCCAATCTGATAAGGGATTTCATGCAGTTCCCCACCTTATACAGGTGAATTCTTTCCTTAAAAACCTGATCTAACGTTTTATGGAATAATGAAATCGTTTTTGTTTGAAATGAGGGGGGGAATAATGGATGTTACTACTATTGTTACACCTAGTAATGTTAAGACAATTGAGTCAAATCATGAGTTTGCTGATGTAAAAAGTAATGGTGATGCAGTAGAACCTAAAACTGTTAGTAAGAATAACTTTAAACCTCCAGTCATTAAGGATTGGAATTTGATGATTGAGGTGTGAGAGTTAGGAATTTATACCTTTAATGTTGAGGATTTAGATAAAACTGTTAGACCTAGCACTTGAAAAGATAAATTTGTTAAGTCTGTAGCGAAACTGTAGAGAAGGTAGAAACACCTAAATCATAACATCAAACATTCTATCCTAGAGGGAACCAAAGAAACTTGAACAATCTTATGTCCCAAAGACTAGGAAGTGACTTTAAAATGATTAATAAAGCTTGTTTTATTTGTGGTAGTTTTGAGCATCTTCATTATGTATGTGATAAAAAGGTTATAAGACTAGTGTGGAACAACTCAAATAGGGTGAATCATAAGAACTTTGCTAATAAAATGAATCACCCTCACCCTAATAGAAGATTTGTTCCACAAGCAGTATTAACTAAGTCTGGCAAAATTAATACTGCTGGTGCAAGTGTTAATACTACTGTCAGACCAGTTAATAATGCTGGCTCAAAAACAACTTTGAGTCATCCTAGACCAATATCAAATGCTTACAAAAAAAGGGACTATTCAAAGTCACATAGCATTTAAACAAGTATTCAGCAAACAAAAAATAGGGTATTATTCAATAAAAATGTTAATACTGTCAGGGTAAAAGATACTACTGCTAGGGATAGAGCAATAGTAGAGTAAGTAGGAGTAAGTTAGTAGTAAGTGAAAACAAGGGAAAGAAAGAGAAGAATAAGGGAAGTTTAATGCTGTTAAGGCCTCAACATGACTGGGTTTGGGAACACGAAGATAATAAAGTCAGTGCATCATATACTTTCACAGTAATATTATTACATTGAATGCACAAGGGGATTCCAAGCCTATAATGGCTTGGATCCCTAAAAGAGCTTAATTCTCTTATTTTATGTGCATGGCAACCCACAACAGAAGGATTATAAGGAAAAAAGAGTTATTGACAATGGTTGCTCTAGACACATGATTGGAAATAAACGCTATCTTAGTGAATATGAAGATTATGATGGTGGTTTTGTTTCCTTTGGAGATGGTAAAGGTAGAATTTCTGGAAAATGTAAAATCAAAACAGGAACATTGGATTTTGATAATGTGTACTTTTGTAAGGAGCTTAAGTATAACTTGTTTAGTGTGTCACAAATATGTGACAAAAAGAATAATGTTCTTTTCTGACACTGAATGTCTTGTTCTTATCTTTCTGACTTTAAGGCTACTTGATGAAAGTGCAGGTCTTGCTGAGAGTTCCAGAAAGGATTTACATGGTACAGTTGTTGACCTAAAGAGTGTTGTTCCCTTTAACGGTTTAAACTTGCTTTTGCTAAAGGCACAATTGATGAATCTAAGTTATGGCTACAGATGGCTTGAGACACTTTAACTTCCCAAAAATATTAACAAAAATGGTTTGTTAAGGGAAACCTTGTAAGAGGTTTACCCTCAAAGATTTTAAAAAATGATCATTGTTGTGTTGCTTGTCAGAAAGGAAAGCAACACAAAGCCTCCTGTAAGACCAAACTTGTGAACTCAATCTGCAAACCCTTACATATGCTTTACATGGATCTATTTGGTCCTACAAATGTTAAGAGTTTAATGAAAAAGTCTCTATTGCCTAGTGTCAACTGATGGAATTTAGTAGATTTTCTTGGGTATTCTTTTTGGCCACTAAGGATGAAACTAGTGGGATATTAAAGACCTTCATAACTAAAATAGAAAATCAACTAGACTACAAAGTAAAAGTTATCAGAAGTGATAATGGAACTGAGTTCAAAAATAGTGTAATGAATCAGTTCTGTGAAATAAAGGGTATTAAGAGGGAATTCAGTGTTGCTAGGACTCCTCAGCAGAATGGTGTTGCTGAGAGGAAGAATAGAACACTGATAGAGGCTGCAAGAACTATGTTAGTTGACTCTAAGTTGCCAACCACCTTTTGGGCTGAAGCAGTTAATACTGCTTGCTATGTGCTAAATAGGGTCTTAGTCATTAAGCCTCATAACAAGACACCTTATGAACTTATTCGTGGAAGAACCCCATTGATAGACTTCATGAAACCTTTTGGGTGTCCTGTTACCATCTTAAATACCAGGGATCATCTAGGCAAGTTTGATGGAAAAGCTAATGAGGGATTTTTTGTTGGGTACTCTGTGGTTAGCAAGGCTATGAGAGTATTTAACAAGAGGACCAGGATAGTTGAAGAGACCTTAAACATTAGATTTCTTGAAAATACACCTAATGTGATAGGAAATGGACCAGACTGGCTTTTTGATGTTGATTCTTTGACAATATCTATGAACTATGTGCCAGTTGTTGTAGGAAATCAAACTAATGGTATTGTAGGAACTAGAGATAACATTGTTACAAGTCAAGCTGAGAAGAGGACAAATTCTAAACAAGAATACATCATAATACCTTTATGCACAACTGATCCATTAATCTCTCAAGGTCCTAAGGATAGTGAAGAAGATTCTTGAATGAAGCCTACAAAAGTAGATGTAAATATAGCTTCAGATAAAGTTAGGAAGGATGATCAAGCCACAAGAAGTGAGTTTGAAAGGCTACTTCAACAAGAAAAGCGGACTGTACATCCTAACAACACTAATAGTTTAATACTATTGGTACACCTGTTAGTGCTGCTGGACCATCTTTTACTTATAACGATCCATCATCACCAGTTAATGCTGCTGAAGCTTCTAATGTATTTGAGGATCATCTATTTGAATGATTTTCTCCTTTCAAAAATGCATTTACTCTTCCAGATGTTCCAAATGTGTTTTCAATTGATGATACTAAATTTTTTGGTAATGCTTATGATGATGAAGATGTGGGTGCAGTAGTTGACCTAAACAACTTAGAAATAACCATGAATGTCAATCCTATTCCCACAACCAGAATTGACAAGGATCATCTTAAAGACTAGATCATTAGAGACTTAACTTCAGCTATTCAAACAAGGAGAATGACCAAGATTTCTGATGAACATGCTATGGTATGTTACATTAATAAGCAGAGGAGAACAAATCGTAAAGATTATCAGAACTGCTTATTTGCATGTTTTCTCTCTCAAATGGAACCTAAAAAAATGATTCAAGCTTTGGAAGATCCAAGCTGGATAGAAGCAATGCAAGAGGAGCTTCTACAATTTCAACTTCAGAAGGTTTGGACACTGGTTAATCTACCTAATGGTAAGAGGGCCATTGGAACCAAATGGGTCTTTAGAAACAAGAAAGATGAGAGAGGAATTATCATTAGAAATAAGGCAAGACTGGTTACACAAGGTTACACCCAAGAAGAAGGCATTAATTATGATGAGGTTTTTGCTCCTGTTGCTAGGAGAGAAGCAATCAGGTTATTTTTGGCCTATGCATCATTTATGGGGTTCATTGTGTACCAAATGGATGTGAAGAGTGCCTTTTTATATGGTACTATTGAAGAGGAGGTATATGTTTGCCAACCTCTTGGTTTTGAAGATCCATAGTATCCTGGCAAAGTGTATAAGGTAGAAAAGGCTTTATATGGTCTACATCAAGCTCCTAAAGCCTGGTATGAGACCCTGTCTACCTACTTAATTAAAAATGGATTTGGAAGAGGCACTATAGATAAGACTTTATTCACAAGAAGGATAAAGGTGATATCTTGTTAGTACATGTGTATGCTGATGATATTATCTTTGGGTTCACAAAGAAGTCTTTATGTGATGAGTTTGAAGGTTTGATGCATAAGAGATTCCAGATGAGTTCTATGGGGGAACTCACTTTCTTCTTAGGATTGCAAGTGCAACAGAAAGAGGATGGAATCTTCATTAGCCAAGACAAATATGTGGCTGAAATATTGAAGAAGTTTGATTTTGCCACTGTGAAGACAGCAAGCACTCCTATGGAACTTAACAAGGCATTGGTTAAGGATGAAAATGCTGATAGTGTGGATGTTCATTTATATAGATTAATGATTGAATCATTAATGTACCTAACAGCTTCTAGACCAGACATAACTTTTGCTGTTTGTGCTTGTGTAAGGTTCCAAGTTACACCTAAAACCTCACATCTTCATGCGATGAAGATGATCTTTAGATACTTGAAAGGTCAACCTAAATTGGGCCTTTGGTATCCTAAAGATTCACCATTTGACTTGGAAGCCTTTTCAGATAGTGACTATGCTGGTGCTAGTCTTGACAATAAATCCACAACAGGAGGTTGTCAATTTCTTGGCAAGAGATTAATTTCATGGCAATGTAAAAAGCAAAAAATAGTTGCAAACTCCACTACTGAAGCAGAGTATGTTGCTTCTGCAAATTGCTATGGTCAGGTGTTATAGATTCAAAATCAAATGCTTGATTATGGATTCAACTTCATGAACACCAAGATTTACATTGATAATGAAAGCACCATTTGTATTGTGAAGAATCTATTGTTTTACTCTAAAACCAAGCACATAAATATTAGGCACCATTTCATCATAGATTCTTATAAGAAGAAGTTGATTCAAGTGATCAAGATTCACACAGATCATAATGTTGTAGATCTTCTCACAAAGGCATTTGATGTTAGCAGATTTAACTTTTTGATTGCTAGCATTGGATTACTCAATCTTTGAAGCTAAAATTTGTTGGAGTTATGATTGATGAGGTTTGAAGTTAAAACTGGTAGTTGTCAGGTTAATATTGCTAGGCAGAAAATTAGTACTGCCAGGTAAAAGTTAGTACTGCTGACCAAAAGTTAGTACTGCTGGAATATCATTAGAGTTACAACTGCTGAGCAAATTCTTAACCCTTGAAGCTTTATTTGAGGGTAGGTCAATTGAGAATGAATAAAAGTGATTAAAACATCAAGTATATATGGATGAAGGGTCAGGACAACCACTGATCCCCAACCCACATCCACATTTAATCAACTCTATAATAAAGAAACCAATCATTGTTCCATCATCATATTAACCCAAAAAGACCCACAAACTTAGGAAAGCCATAAGGACCACAGAGATATCTCAGTCTAGTAGACCTATTAACCTTGTTGTAGATGAGACTGTCTATAAGGAGTGGGAAGACATAATGGAAAGGGCTGCCACTACTGCTTCTAGCTTAGATGCAGAGCATGATAGTGGTAACATCAATAGGACCCAATCCATGGCAACACTTAATGAGCTAAGTCCTTAGGGAACTGGTTTAGGTAGTGGTCCTAGGTGCCAAGATACCATATTGGGGGGTGCAAAAGCTCAAACTTGGTTTGAGGCTGCATCTAAACAGTTCAATGATCCACATCTCTCAAGAGTTAACACACTTGAAAGTAAAGAGGATATCATGAAACTATTGGAATTGATGGAACTTTGTACAAAATTGTTAGATTCGGTGAGCAAAAAGAAAAGAGAAATGTTGTGAGTTGAAAAAAAGAAAGAGAGATGGGTGAATAAAAACAGAAAAAAGTGATTTTGTAAGTAAAAAGAATTGAGAGATATTGTGAGCATAAAAACAGAAAGAGAGCTTGTGAGAAGAACTAATTGATGATAAAAGTCCTTTTTGAAAGAAATTGAAGTTAATGTTGGTAACTCAAACTTAATGTTGTTAGCCTTAGGTTAATACTGGTAATATAACTTAATGCTGCTAAGCATAAAGTTTCTACTGCTGGTATACATTAATGCTGCTAAGCTTACGTTGATGTTGTTGAGTTACAGCTGTCGGGTTACTTACTACTTTTAGGCCCTAACATAGTGCTGTCAGTTTAAGTTAATGCTGCTAGGCATAATTTAGTACTGCCAGTTCAAGTTAATGCTGCTGAGGGTGATTTTATAAATACTTCGATTCAGGGTTTCATTTGATTCTTTGTTCGATTTCAATCATTCAAACGCTCTCTAAACGTAAACCCTAACACAATTTCATCTTTAATCATCAAATCACAAAACAATGTCAACCCTAACTTTTGCTGACACTCACAACATGGTCACATTCTTGGAAAAACCTGCTGAAAGTGATGGGTTTCATGAAATTATTGATTTTCTAAATTCTAACCAAATTCATTATACTTTAACTATCAATCTTACTATCTACACATCTTGCATTGAACAGTTCTGGGCAACAACAAAGGTAAAGACGGTTAATGGAGATCTTCAGATACAAGCCCTAGTTGATAAGAAGAAAGTAATTATCACAAAGACAAGTATTAGAAGTGATCTTCACTTAGAAGATTCAAATGGTACTGATTGTTTGCCAACTGCTACAATTTTTGAAGAACTGGCAAGAATGAGGTATGAAAAACCTTCTCAAAAGCTTACATTTTATAAAGCTTTCTTTTCTCCACAATGGAAGTTTTTAATTCATACCATATTGCAATGCCTTAGTGCTAAGAACACTGCATGGAATGAATTCAGTAGCACTATGGCCTCTGCAATCATATGCTTGGCCACAAACCAAAAATTTAACTTGTCCAAGAATATTTTTGATGCTATGGTAAAGCACTTAGAGGGAGGGGTTAAATTTCTGATGTATCCACGATTTATACAAGTATTTATCAATCAACAGCTTGGGAATACGTCACATCACAAAAAAGATATATGTTACCCCCTCACACATAAAGAAAATCTTTACCAACATGAAGAGAAAAGGAAAAGATTTTTCTAGGAGAGTAACACCTCTGTTTGCAACAATGATGGTTCAAGCTAATCAAGAAAAGGTTAAAGATTCATACATTTCTATTGATTCTCAACAGATACCCATTACTACTCAACTATCTACATCTAATCCCCATAAGAAACAGTCTAGGAGGAAGCAGACAAAGAATACTGAAGTTCCTCATACTAGTGATTCTACTACTGATGTACCAAATGAGGAACATGTACCTATACATTCCAATGATCCACTACTCAATGGTGAGGATAGAATGAAACTCACAGAATTGATGGATATTTATACCAAATTGTCTGAGAGAGTCCTTAACCTGGAACATACTAAGACTGCTTAATTTTAAGAGATCACAAATTTGAAGCTAAGAGTTAAAAGGTTAGAGAAGAAAGCAGCGTTAAGAACTCACAAATTCAAGAGATTATACGAGGTTGGTGTCATAAGAAGAGTAGTATCCTCAGATGATGAAGGTTTGGGTGCTCAGGAGGATGCATCCAAATAGGAGAGGAGTAGAATTGAAGCCATTGAGAGAGATGCTGAAGTTACTCTAGTTGAGACTCAGAGGAGGAATGATGAGAATGATGATAATCTAATGTTTGATACTGGTGTTTTTGATGGTGATGAGATAGTTGTAGAGACTGAAGAACCTGTGATTAATGCTGCTACAACTATAAAGTCAATTCCAGTTATTACTGATGAAATTGATTTAGCTTAAGAAATTACACTAGCTCAAGCACTTGCTGTAATGAAGAGTGCAAAACCTAAGTAAAAAGATGTGGTTCAAGAATCAAGTGAAAATGTTAGTACTACCACTACAATGGTTAGTACTGCTACTACAACAGTTGTTGCTACACCTGCAATAACTACACCACCATAGCAAAGAGCTAAGGGAATTGCTTTCAAAGAACCCGTTGAATCTACTGTAACAATAATAGTTCCTTCTCAGAAGACCAACGACAAAGGCAAGGCAATAATGATTGAGCCTGAAAAGCCATTAATGAAGAAAGATCAAATGGCACTTGATGAAGAGCTTGCAAGAAAGATTGAAGCTGAATAACAAGCAGAGTTTAAAAGAATTCAAAAAGAGAGAGCTGCACAAGAAGAAGCTAGCAGAGGAGCTATTTATGAAGAATAAGACAATGAGCAAGCCATAATGGAGGCAGATTATGAGTTAACTGCAAATCTACAGGAAAATGAAAGAGAAACCATGTCTATTGAAGAAAAATCAAGAAGGTTGACAGAACTTATTAGAGAAAGAAAGAAGTTCTTTGCATCACAAAGAGCAGAAGCTATAAGGAATAAACCTCCTACTAAAACTCAAAGAAGAAATCAAATGATACAGTATCTAAAGAACATGGCAGGATACTCACATGCACAATTAAAGGATAAAAGCTTTGATGAAGTTCAAAATCTTTTTGAAAAGCATATGAAGTGGATAAATAACTTTGTTCCCATAGAAGAAGATCTTCCTTCAGAAAAGGAAGAAAGTAGTGAAAAGAAAGCTAAAGGCAGCAGCAAAAAGAAATTAATTAGTAGGAAAAGAGCAAAGGATAAGCAAGAACAAGAATCTTCCAAAAGGCAAAGAGTGGAGGATGATAAAGAGGAAGAAGAGCTTAAGAAATGCTTTGAGCTTGCTAAAGAAGAGGATGTAGCAATCAATGCTATACCTCTAGCAACCAAAGTACCCGTTATAGGTTTTTAGATTCACACAAGAGGTAGGCCATGGTATTATGAAATATTTATATCTGATGGAAGTTCAAAGCTATACCATGTGTTCAGCCAACTAAGCATGGGGATAACAGGCCAGAGGAAGATTTTGAAAGGGTGTTATGGGGTGATTTAAGAGTAATGTTTAAACCTGATAGAGAAAGTGAAGTATGGAGATCTCTACAAGGATACAAGGTGACAGTTTGGAAGTTATATAATTCCTATGGAGTACACTTTGTAAGGTTTAGAAATCTATATGTCTTTATGTTAGTTGAGAAAAGATATACCCTCACACCAATAACAATCATAAATATGCTCAACAAAAAACTTCAAGCTGATCATTGGAATGAGATGTGTTATCAACTACTCAAGCTCATGGTAAAGCAGCAAAATGGTCAATAAAGTGTTTGGAAGCATCCTCCTGGAGATGATGCAAGATATGTCCAAGGATGGGTTAATCCTAGCTTTTGACATGGACACTGAAAAGTATAAGACTTGTATGCTGACCAATATAACTAAAAAACCATTTTAAATTATAAAACGTAAAACAGAAGTTTTGTAGATGATCCACATTGATTTATGTGATTTGCATGCTACTCCTTCATTAAGGAATAATAAATACTTTATGATATTAATTGATGATGCTTCAAGGTTCTACTATGTTTATTTATTACATTCAAAGGATGAAGCATTAAATAAATTTAAAGTATTCAAAACTAAAATTGAATTACAACAAGGGTCCTTGATGTGTCGTTGTGTGGTGTTTATTTAAGATGTTTTAAGTTTTAAATTTATATTTTGCTGACTTAACGGGCAGTGTACCCGGTCGGTGGTAGATTTGTGGTAAGTAGGGTGTCGAACACTTGAAGCGAGGTTAAATCTCTCAATTTATTTATATTTTGGTTATCTAATCTATGTTAATTCAAATCTAAGTCAAACCTATGCTAAAACTATGTTAGTTCTAATCCTAATACGAACAGGTAAAAGGGGGGTTTCAGCCTAAGAGACTGGCACAGGTTGGTCGATGACTACAATCAATTCAAGACACTTTAACCCATGCAAGATAATTAACAAAAGATCAAAGAGCGTTCAAGACTTATATAAGAAAACTGTATTAACCATTATTAATCCGATTAGAACTTTGGTTTGTTTATTTAGTGCAATGATTTCTTCTCTCGAGGTGGCATATCATTCTTAAGACTTAGGCGGGACTTCTTCCTAAGACCTAGACACATTAATTCTGTCATAATTAAAGCATCCACATAAAGCATCCTTATTTGCTGATTATAATCTATCTTAGGGATTAAAGCAACGGTGATCTTGTTAAATCCTAGCTCATAGAGACTTTACCCACTTACTGCTTAATAGTAATTTATACACTAGTAGTCCACTTGTCCAACTATCCAATGAAATCAGTACGTTATTTATTGAATTATCTAGGTTTACCTTCTAGTCAATAAGTTCAATAAACCATTGGCAATATCCAGTTAACTAGTTAAGCCCGAAGCGTATCCTAAACACAAATTTAAAAGGACAATACTTATGATCCTATGATTCTAGATGCATAAATGAGTATATGGAGATCTATCCCGGACTCTAGATTACTAGGTCCGTATCACTAGATCCAGTTGAATGATAGGTCGCTGATAACGCCCAAATTATACATGTTTTCTATGGCGTTATTTATATATATTTTATCATTTCTCGTGAACTTTAGATACTTAATAGTCTAAATTGCTTGCAGGTTCACTTAAAGACACTACTAGCTAAAACTCAAGAAATTACGTACTTTGAAAGGCAAATACAAAGAGAAGAAAAGATTTCAAGCTAAAAGTACAAGATGTGCGTCGTACTCCACTATTGTACGCACTTACCTATATAGTCGAAAATCGCCTCACTTATACCTAAGTGCGCCACACTTTCCATCTGATGAGAAGAGATAAATGAAGACTTTAATGCAAATGCATTAACACACTAAGTACGCCACACATATTACTTAGTGCGCCACACTTATTCAATCATCATTTAATACTATCGCATTTAAACACCAAGTGCGCCGCACAATTTCTTGTGTGCGCCACACTTTTCACCCAAATTCACCCTATAAATAGAGGACAAAATTTCTCTTTCAAATCATTCCTCCTACTCCTCTCTCATTCTACAAATCTTCTTCTTCACACACAACACCAATCCTTTTGTCCTCAGCCCATAAAAATCACCAAAAAACACTACTACCTTTGAAGAATAAAGATCTAACGATCAAGAACGAAGACGGTTGTCAACTTAGTTATTAAAATAATGGAAGTTTATGTTAAGTCTACTTTTGTTATGAACTCCTTAGCTATGAGAGGCTGAATCTCTCATGACTACTCGATGAGTTATGATAAATGAATAAGTGGTTTGGAGTATGTCTTGATCTCTTTAATCTCAAGCTTATGTTGCAATCCTATTATATCTTATCTTGCCAGTTTTGCTTATCAACTTGAATTATATAATCATATCGGTATAGGTCGAAAGACCCGTTATGATCTATGTGGTTTTAAAGATTTGTTTATGGTCTTTGTTGTTTGTGCCGAGAAATCCACTTTTTAAATTTGATAAACAAATAAGCTTTGACATAACTAGTAACTGAACTTATTTAGTGACAAATTTTGGACCTGGTTAACTAAATATAATCTTGGGTTAAACAAAGTTAGTTTGTGAAAACGGTTTTTCCTCTTGAGCTAGGGAAGGGGGGTGCCGATTTCCCTCTATTGATTGAGCCAACAGGCATAATCGTCCTCCTAGCTTAGCAGAAGGCTGAGATCTTTTATGAAGCCAGCATAGTGTATCTATCTATATATATCCACATGAGGAGCCTTATTATTCTTGGGAAAATTTAAATTAATCTTACAAATTTGTAAAATGGTTGCAAGACTATTTGAGGAGTGATCTTTCTGAATATTTTGAACACTACTCAAATCCTGTGGAACGACCTGGTCTATACTAAAAAAGATTATACTACATATGTTGGTTATAGTTTTACCCGTGAGTTTCCATATAAATTCCAGTAATTTTTAGTCTTATAAATTTAAAGCTGTTGAAACACATCAAAGTTTTGGCGCCGCTGTCGGGGATTTTTAAGTTGTTCTATAGTCAACTCTGGAAAATTATTTTAACTCCCCCTCTTTTTCAAAAAAAAATCGCCGTACAGTTTTCTGGCAAACTGACCCCAACCAAATTCTCCCTTGGATGCATACACGTGCTTCCAATTCTGAACTTGTTGAACCATTACCTGAACCTGAACGTACTCTGAATCGAAGACTTCGTCGACAAAACAGGAGAGTTCCTTTTAATCAAAGAAACAACCCACCTCAAAACCCGAGAGTTGTCTATCCGCCAATTCTCGACATCAACCACTTCCGTCACTTTCTCGTGATTCTCGAAAATCTCTATCCAATGGATGATGAACCCATGTGGGCTGCTGACCATGTTGTCGCACCAACTCCCGGTTCCGCAATCACTATTCCTGAAACCGCGAATGAATTTGCTATTAAAGGTAACCACTTGACTCTTGTCAAAGGAAACTAATTTGATGGCAGAACCAAAACCGATCCTCACAAACATATTCACGAATTCCTCAGAATCTGTGATATGTTCAAATACAGAGACATCGAAAATGAAGTTGGCCATTTTACATATTCAAAAGTACCCTAAATGGTGATTTAGCTAAATATAACATATGAACACATAAAATATTAGTTATGAAATGATTAAGGTAAAGCCTTATATATAACCTTGTTGTGTGGATGAGTAAAGAAAAGAAAACCAATCACACCCTTGTGATTTAAACTCTTGGCTTGAAAAATTAGTATGAAACCCTATACTAATTTTTCCCAAGTAACCCTTTCTTTCTTTTCTTGATTCCTTCCTTGCAAATGGTTAACCAACTCTTGAAACCTTCTTAGAATACCTTAGATATGATGTGTGTATGCTTGTATAATGATAGAAAATCAAGCTATGGATTGTGTAAGATTGAGGTTTTGAGCCGTGGGGTATGATGAGAACAAAGGAAGAGTTTTGATTTTTTTTTCTTGTAATGAAATGAAGAGTATGCACTCCCTTAACACTAGTGCATGCATATATATAGAAAGGTATGAAGATATTTGTGTCAAGTGGAAGTATGCAAGGTGGCCAAGCTTATGGAAGAAGCTAGGGCTTATTTTGATAAGATTTGGCTAGTCATAGATGAGTCATGGTTCAAGTTGCATGCTAGATCTTTTAGGAAGATAATTGTGATGGTTCCTTGGTCCTATCTTATCTTCCTAGTCATACATACACGAAATTTATGTATATGTATAAGTTAGATATGCATTTGACCATTTATATAATGTATTCTTGCATTATTTGAAGTATAATGTAGTATAGACTTGGAAAAATGTATAACTTGTACATTGTAAGTTATGATTTGAATTCCTTCATAATGAATATGTATAAAGTGATAAATACTTGAAGTTTTAAATAAACTTTAAGTATTGGGTATAATTTTGGGTATTTGATGAAGCGTAGATAAGTTAACGTGCTTCCGGGAAGGCCTAAACGTATTTTATCGCGAAACGTAAACACTTAACGTAACCAATAAAAATAAAATGTGTAATGATAATAATTATCCTCTAAATAATCATATAACACTTGCTTGATGTAAACATTTAATTGTTTAATGCCCGTTTACATTGTATGATCATTTTTAGTTTACGCGATTTAGCTTAACGATTACGATTTAAAAGCAAACGCGTAAAACCCTAAAAATAATTAGTGGATTACATAATATTGTACAATGACCTAAAACACGAGGTGTTATAAACTCCATTGCCTAAACCATATAAACCAAAAATTCCATATCCTCAATGCCTAAGGAAAGGAAAAATGAAGGCCCAATATGGAAAATGTCTCGACGTAATCTGCTCCGTCTGAATCAACATACCTCTTATCGACGTCTTAGCTGGAATGCCAAATTATGGCAAATTTCTTAAAGAGCTAATAAGCAACAAACACAAGATCGAACAAATTTCTGCCGCTTTCTTAAGCAATGAAAGTTCAGCAATGATCCAGAATAAAGTTCCAACAAAACTACGAGACCCCGAAAGTTTTCTTATTCCATGCAATTTTAACAAAACTTTCTCTTGCAATGCCTTAGCTGACCTTGGTGCTAGCATTAACCTTATCCCATATTCATTATACGCAAAACTATCTCTTGAAACTCTTAAACCTACCAAAATGAGCGTAATATTAGCCGATAGATCATTCCAATACCCTGTTGCAATAACTGAAAATATGCTCGTTGAAGTTGGTAAATTCACCTTTCCTGTTGATTTTGTCATTCTCGAAATGGAAGAAGATAGTAAAGTTCTCCTCATTTTGGGACAACCATTTCTTTATACTGTTGATGTAGTTATTCGAGTTAAACAGAAACAACTAAACCTTGGAGTTAGAACTGAACTAATGATTTTTAATATCGATTCTGTAATGAAGCCTTCTTATTTGAACGATGATACCTGTTTTAGTATCGATGTTATCGATGAAATCCTAGAAGAAGACTTTGATGCTCTTCTAAACGAAGGTAGTAAAATCCTCTATTCTATCAAAGGAACCCTTCTCGAAAAAGAAATCTTTGCTGAATTTGATGAATTCATGGCAATGACTGCCAATGAAAACTCTGACTCTGAATCCGATACCGAAAAACTACCATTCGAGAAAATCACCATCAATACAGATTATCAGTAAAGATGCTCATCTTGTCCTAAATTGGAAAAAGTGTCACTTCAAGGTTAAAGAAGGAATTATGCTTGGACACAAAGTGTCTAGTGCTGGACTTGAAGTCGACAAAGCAAAAATCAATATAATCTCAAAACTTCCACCCCCGACCAATAATAAAGGTATTAGAAGCTTTCTTGGACATGCCGGTTTTTACCGATGTTTCATTAAAGAGTTCTCGAAAATCGCCAGACCTCTTACTAAGCTGCTTGAAAAAGATATTCCATTTGAATTCGATGATGAATGTAAAAAAGCATTTGAATTACTAAAGGAAAAACTCACATGTGCTCCTGTGATCGTAAGCCCAAATTGGAATCTTTTGTTTGAACTTATGTGTGATGCAAGTGATTTCGCAGTATGAGCCGTTTTAGGCCAAAAAGATGGTAAATTTTTTCACCCAATCTACTTCGCAAGTAAAACTCTTAATCCAGCTTAATAAAAATACACCGTAACCGAGAAAGAGCTTATGGCTATAGTTTTTGCATTCGAAAAATTCATATCTTATCTTATTCTCTCAAAAACTATTGTTTACATTGATCATTCAGTCCTAAGGCACTTATTCAAGAAGCAAGATGCTAAACCACGCCTTATTCGATGGATCTTACTTTTACAAGAATTCGACATAGAAATCAAAGACAGAAAAAGAACAGAAAATGTTGTAGCCGACCATTTGTCCTGAATTGAAAATGATGAAACAAGCGATGACAGTGAAGTCGACAAAAATTTTCCTGGAGAAACCTTGATGGAAATCAACACCAAAGATGAACCTTGGTTTGCAGACTTTGCAAACTATTTAGTCGGTGATATTATACCAAAAGGGATGACATACCAACAAAAGAATAAATTTTTCTCCGACCTCAAACACTACTTTTGGGAAGAACCTTACATTTTCAAAGTATGTTTTGACGGTATGATTAGACGCTGTATATCTGGACCAGAATCCCGAACCATTTTAGATCAATGTCACTACAGACCGACAGGTGGACATTATGGACCCAACATAACTGCTAAAAAAGTCCTTGACTTAGGATTTTACTGGCCGACAATAATCAAAGAAGCTCATACTCTAGTTCGCCTTTGCGAAGCATGCCAAAAGACAGGAAATATATCAAAACGTGATAAGATGCCCTTAAACAACATTCAAGTATGTAAAATTTTCGACATACGGGGTATCAACTTTATGGGACCATTCCCGAAGTCATATAAGTTTAAATATATTCTAGTCGCTGTAGATTACATATCTAAATAGGCCGAAGATCAGGCTTTACCAACCAATGATGCCCGAGTAGTTGTTGCCTTTTTGATTTTTTTTTTGTCATTTCGGAATGCCCAAAGCTCTAATCAACGATCGAGGAACTCACTTGTGCAACAAAATAATAGAAAAAACCATGAAAAGATATGGAGTTAATCACCGTTTCTCCACACCATATCATCCTCAGACTAGTGGTCAAGTTGAAAACACGAACAGAGCTCAAAAAAGAATTCTTGAAAAAACTGTTAAAGATAATCCTACTATTTGGTCAAGAAAACTTGATGATGCTCTGTGGGCTTTTCGCATTGCCTACAAAACACTTACCGGTACCACACCATACAAACTAATATATGGAAAGAATTGCCACTTACCATTCGAAATTGAACACCGTTCATACTAGGCTTTAAAAAACTACAACCCTGATCTTATCGCTGCTGGTGAGAAAAGAATGTTTCAATTACACGAGTTAGACGAACTTAGACACCAAGCATATGAAAACTCTCGTTTGTACAAGGCAAGAACCAAAGTCTGGCATGACAGAAAATTAAGAATGAGAAAAGAATTCAAACAAGGAAACAAAGTTCTGCTATTTCACTCAAAGTACAAATTTAAACAACCGAAACTTAGATCTTGATGGTTAGGACCATATATAGTGAAATATCAATATCCATCCGGATATGTTGAACTCTATGAAAAAGATGGAAAGACGTTCATAGTAAATGGCCATCGACTCAAACTATATCATGAAGAAGAAGATAATGACCCAAGGGATGCAGTAATTCCCTTTTTCCCAAAAGAATGACTCCCGATGTACGAGTCCAGCTAACGACTCTCTAAAAATTAAGCGCTTCTCGGGAGGCAACACATGCTTCACTTAAGTGTGGAGGAGTCCTTCCTCCATTCTTCTACTAATATCCTTTATTTAGTTTTTCTAAAAAAAACAACAAAAATATTTTGTGTGTGTTTACTTTTATGCATGTATTTTAGCTTTAGAATATGAAAAATTATGAAGTATGCTCAATGATAGCTCTACTGCAACCATACATTTATCTATGCCCCAGGAGTACAGTTTTCCTTAATTTTCCCTATTTTATCTCTATTATCAGTTATCATATTGAGGGCAATGTTCAACTTAAGTGTGGATGTAACACCCCGCCTTTTCGGAACGTTAAACCTTCTAATTTACCTTATATCAGCGGAAGCGTCTACTCTTAGTGAGGCTCAAATAATCTCTTGATTCCTAAAGCAGCTCATCTGGGTTGCAAAATTTTTAAAAGAGTTTTGGGTCAGCCAAAGGCCTAGTGAGAATTCATGGTTTTTCACATACGAAACAAATTATATAATATCAGAAACTTTTATTATAATAACGAACTTATAAAGCAAACATGCAATTTGTTCAATGTCATATAAGTGCTATTCAATTTCCATATATTTATATTCGATTAAATTCAATTATCAATAATATATAAACCAACAATTCATCTTATAACACATTACGACATATACTCAATTATTCACATTTCTACGTTCGGTTATTCGATTTAATTTCATTATCAATAATATATAAACCAACAATTCATCTTATAACACATTACGACATATATCAATTATTCACATTTCCGTTCGGTTCAACGGTTCCAATGATTCAACAAATACCCGTTCGGTTCAACGGTTCCAACGATTCATATTTTTACCCGTTCGGTTCAACGGTTCCAACGATTCATATTTTTACCCGTTCGGTTCAACGGTTCCAACGATTCAACAAATACCCGTTCGGTTCAACGGTTCCAACGATTCATATTTTTACCCGTTCGGTTCAACGGTTCCAACGATTCATATTTTTACCCGTTCGGTTCAACGGTTCCAACGATTCAACAAATACCCGTTCGGTTCAACGGTTCCAACGATTCATATTTTTACTTCACAATTACCACAATTCAACATTTATATAACTCAACATGTAACTATAAATTTTTTTTTCCACTTTCACATATTATCAAATAATCAAAACACGTAGCAAAATAATGGCCATTTAACAAATTTGCATGATAGTATCTTTGTCAATAAAACGTGCAACCCAATTTAAAAGCACATAAAAACTCACCTAAAAAATGCTCGGAATGAACGTTCACTTGTTTAGCAAGATGTCCTACAATTACAATAAAATATCACTATGATTTTATACAAGTTCAATACCACATTTTTTTAGTTACATAAGAGTCCTAGTTGATTGGTCGAGTATATACGCGATTAAAGCCTAGTCCATATTTGATACATCTGTTTTTAATTTCGCTGATACTAAAACATTTGATGATCAAATATCATCTCAAATGACAACATGGCCATGCACGTATGTATTTTGATTACCCCATTCCCATTTCACAACTCAACAAAGTTATCCATACTTTTCTACTATATACTTACATCATCTCATTTAACAAATAAAAGTGGCCATAGAGTTTTCTATCGTAAAGCATCACAACAACAGGTCTCATATATTTCTATTTATTCATTAGCACACACCCAAACATGTATACTAATCTCTATTATACACGAATCAAATAGTAATTGAAATATTAGCTCATAAGCCCAATTTAATAGAATAGTAGCAAGTTTAATGATCTTTATATACTGTGAAACAAGTAGGAGCAAGCCACAAAATCCCAAGCCACCAATTTTTATTGTTACTGATATGTATCCATCATTATTAACAAGCTTCATTAATTTTGTTATGAGAAGTAGGTTCTGACATAAACCAAATCATATATTCATCACACAAAGTTCTGTACTAACTTAAGATTTCCAGAATAATTGGATTTATCTATCATGTTTAAAAACCATGCATGAAAATAACCGCAAAATAAGAGTTCATCACGTCTATATGTAGTATTAACAGATTCTACTTTGTTCGAGGTAATTAAAACTCGACCAATCGTCTATTCTATAACATGCCATCTTAAGTGTATGTATACATGTCAAGAAGAATCTTACTTTACTTGATTGTTAACAACGAACCACAACTGAAAAATTGCCTTGAATCTTCTCACTGCCGCCTCTTGTTGTAGGGTTTATGTGCCGCTTGTATTTTTTTCCAATGATAGGTACGTGATATTTAAGAGGGAGTTGGCCAGGAAATCTCGTGAATATCCCTTTTTATTTGGAAGTCCAGTAACACACCTCTATCAAACCAATTCTCCACACGTTCCTTTTTCTTCTTTCTATATTTTCAAAGCATGTTCCATAATTAACTCCTTAAATATTAGGCTAGTACAAACACAACCCTTAGCCATTTATTAACTTTATATCTAGTCTAAAAGTTAAATAAAATGTTAATTCCATTTATTAAAATTACGGGTCTTACAGTGGAGGGGAGCCAAATAGGAAAATTAATCATATCCCTCCATGTTTGCCCTGCCAAAAAAATCTTAATAGATATATGCTTTTAAAATATAAAAAATGCTCTTAGTAAGGTAAATCCAACTGGATTGACATTATAGCTAGCACAACCCAGTCCACTAAATTGTGAGAATTTTTAAACCTTTAGAATATTCTGGTATCCACCTTTGATACCCAAGATAATTGATGCCTTTAGCTTGTTCGAGTTAAGGTTTGAATGCAGTCATATGTGTCTATTCCGTCGTTACGGATGTGTACGTATGGTCTTTGTCGTCTTTTCTAAAACATTGGTATTGGTTGATAATTATATTTGAGAGAGCCGGTAATTTAGAAGCTCTAGAACTTGTGCTTAATCATCATTTACTAGACCGAAGCCTAATCTACTGCATATTATGAATTCCGCAAGTCCCTACGAGCACTCCCTTTAGTGCCAAGTTGCTGAAATCCCAAAGTTAAATGAAGAAGTTCTGTGTCAAGCCTTAGTTATCCTATTTAAAAAAATAGTTATATGTGTGTTATAGTAGTTCAATGAAATAAAGGCTTATGTTTCAGCACGTGAAGTTGTATCCACTCTAAATACCAAGTTCCGCCCTTCGGTCAGGTTTATGTGTTAAGTACAGGCCTATAGTAGCTGTCTAGATTATGTCTGTGCAAATTGAGTGTCTTACAAATATACAACCCTACCTGAGTGGCTGAGTGAATTAAAAAAAACAAACATTATTCCTATGCGAGGTGCTATGTTATATGTCTATGCCTAAAAAGTTACCTAATGTGCAATCTCTTATAAAATCTAATTTTCTCTACGTCACGATAAATGATTTTATTTTCTCGCTTCGATTGCTTGAGGGTAAGCAATAAGCTAAGTGTGGAGGGATTTGATATTTCCCAAATTATACATGTTTTCTATGGCGTTATTTGTATATATTTTATCATTTCTCGTTAACTTTAGATAGTTAATAGTCTAAATTGCTTGCAGGTTCACTTGAAGACACTACTAACTAAAACTCAAGAAATTACGTACTTTGAAAGACAAATAAAAAGAGAAGAAAAGATTTCAAGCTAAAAGTACAAGATGTGCTCCGCACTCCACTATTGTACGCCACACTTACCTATATAGCCGAAAACCACCGCACTTATACCTAAGTGCGCCGCACTTTCCATCTGATGAAAAGAAATAAATGAAGACTTTAATGCAAATGCATTAACACACTAAGTAGTCGCACATTTTACATAGGTGGCCGCACTTCTTCAATCAGCATTTAATACTATCGCATTTAATCACAAGTGCGCCGCCACAATTTCTTGTGTTCGTTTCATGGATTGTGCCGTACTTTATCACCCAAATTCAGCCTATAAAATAGAGGCGAAATTTCACTTTCTATTCAATTCCTCCCACTCTCTCTCGTTCTACATCTCTTCTTCACAACACCAATCCTTTTGTCCCTCATCCATAAAAACACCAAAAAAACACCACTACCTTTGAAGAATAAAGATCTAACGATCAAGAACGAAGACGGTTGTCAACTTAGTTATTGAAATAATGGAAGTTTATGTTAAGTCTACTTGTGTTATGAACTCCTTAGCCATGAGAGGATAAATCTCTCATGACTATTCGATGATGTTATGATAATGAATAAGTGTTTGGTATTACTTGATCTTTTTAATCTCAAGCTTATGTTGCGAATCTATTATATCTTATCTTGCCAGCTTTGCTTATCAACTTGATTTATATAATCATATCGGTATAGGTCGAAAGACCCGTTATGATCTATGTGATTTTTAATATTTGTCTATGGTCTTTATCGTTTGTGCCGAGAAATCCACTTTCGTAAATTGATAAACAAATAAGCTTTGATATACTAGTAACTGAACTATATGAGTGACACATTTGGTCTGGTTAACTAAATATAAGTCTTGGGTTAAACAAGTTAGTTTGTGAAAATGTTTTCTGACGAGAAGTCCTTTTTATAAGTTAATGCTCCATCTTTGAGGTCAAATCATTTCCAACACTTATAAGTTATTTTGAACTATTCGAATAGTCATCCTTATTAACATTGGTAAAAATTAAAGTTACTTTTAAAATTGTTAAAGTTTATTTTCTTTCTGATTATCTGAACACTACTCAAATCCCTGTGGAACGCCTGGTCTTACCTAAAAATATTATACTACATACGTGGGTTATACTTTTACCCGTGTGTTTCCATATAATTATCCGGTATTTTCAGTCTTATAAATTTAAAGCTTTTGAAACACATCAAGTCCCAATAGTTATAATTTTTATAACAAAATAATCTTTGCATAAATAGATACAGTTTACATGAGTTGCACCAAGTAGCTAATCCGTGCGAGATACAAAGATAACATAAATAGACTAATATTGGGTCAGAATACAATAAAAAAGCAAAATGTAAGGGCGATCTGAATACTTTCCTTTTATAGAAGAGAAGAGGTAGGCATTATCAGCCGCATATAAGATCACGCCCTCTCTAAATGCGTTTTGTTAAAAAAAGAAAATTTTAAACAT
>BQNB010046569.1:6224-40571 GCA_026074375.1 Tanacetum coccineum
TGATTTCTTGCATGCACCCCCGAACGAATATTCACCAAGCCCTAATGACAAGAAGCAGTTGTATAGTTGGTGTGGTTTGACTTCTATAAAATTCCGCTATGCACTTTGATGACAAGTAGAAGATTGTTCATGCTACATCAATGTTTCAGAATCTGCTTAACATAGGGACGTTGGTTTGGGGGGAAGCCGATTCAGAAACTTTGCCAAAAAGAAGTCTATGAAGAAAGCTTTTCAAGACATACTGCATGGATTGGGGGGAAGTTAATCCAACTCATGCATACTACAATGGTTCAAGAACAAGTAAAGACAATGAAGATCCAGGCTGGAATACAAGTTTTAAGACGAGGAGAACTCAGAAGACAACTTCAGCTGTGGAAGTGCTTTGGAAGACTATATTACGTTGTTATTTGTACTTGTTAGGAACATTGTAAGTAATTCCGTAAGTCCACATATTGGGGGAAGATTGTTAGCCCTAAAATATGGTGACTTATCTGGAATTACAGTTATCATTTATAGTCGTATCGGGTTAGTTTAGTTAGTAAAGCCCGAGACTATAAATACCCCTTCCATACTTCCATGGAGGGGTGAAGCTCACTTTTGTAAAAAGTGTGTGTGTGTGTTTTCTTCCCTTTTCTCTCTACAACACACACACTCTTCCCATCTTATCTTTATTTCTCTCTACTATAATGAATAAATTCCTCTTTCACTTTACCAAGCCTCCGGATCCGTTGTTCAAGTGGTGAACCTATTCTAACAATTGTTCATTTTCTAATAATTCCATTTTCTCTTTTCTATCATCTCTCTCTCTTTCTCTTCTTTCTCTCTCTACAAGAACAACTCATCCTTTCTCATTTCTAGTTTCGATTTCGTGTTTAAATCTATGAAGTGAAGTGTTAATCGGGATCCTACAATTGGCATCAGAGCTACGTGTGGATTCGTGGTTGATTCTTGTGGTTAAAAGCATCAAATTCGAGCTCATTTTGGTCCTAAATACCCCACGGTTTCTAATATCTTTCTCTTTTCTTTTCTCTCTCATTTCTCTCTCCTCTTTCTCTCTCTAAACAACTCAATCTTTCTTTCTCATTTCTAGTTTCGATTCGTGATCGATTGTATGAAGTGAAGTGTTAACGGGATCCTACAATTGGCATCAGAGCTACGTGTGGATTCGTGGTTGATTCTTGTGGTTAAACAAGATCAAATTCGTGTGTAATATTGAAGAAAAAAATCAAACCCGAATTTTTGTGCTTAGATGTGTGATTGTTTATGTTATTAAGCAAGATCTAGACATAAGGTAGCTAATTGTGCAAGAGAAATCAAGTTAAAAGGTCAAAAAGGGTGATTATAAGGCGATTTTTGGTGGAAAAAATCGTATATTTCGTCGTTGCGTTTTGACTCTCTGGCAAAGTTCTTGTTGCGTTTTGATTTTCTTCATGTTGCGTTTTGATGTTCTTCATGTTGCGTTTTGATTGCGTTTTGAAGAAATTTCATTGCGTTTTGAAGAAATTTCATTGCGTTTTGAAGAAATTTCATTGCGTTTTGAAGAAATTTCATTGCGTTTTGACCAAATTTCATTGCGTTTTGACCAAATTTCATTGCGTTTTGACCAAGATTCATTGCGTTTTGACCAAAGTCACTGCGTTTTGGTGTCACTGCGTTTTGGTGTCATTGCGTTTTGGTGTCACTGCGTTTTGGTTAAAGATAGCACTGCGTTTTGACAAGAAATCTTGTGTGAAGAAAAGGGTTTCAGTAAAACAGCCATAACTTTTGATCCGTAAGTCCGTTTCAGTCCCGTGAACGAGTACCTAACCTTACCATCCTTATAACTTCGATAAAAGTAAATACATGGTCAGTCCCGTGACCTCTCAAATCGAAGAAAAAAACGTGATGGATCACGCTGTAACCAACCTTTAGCTGGTTAAGGATTTTTCAAGGCCCAAAAAGCTTGTTTACTATGAGTTATTGACATTAGGCCCGTTTCAGTTTGGTGAGCCTATTTAAACAAACAGCTTTAACCCTAGCCAGAAAATTATCTGTTTTTAGACAATTAAATCATTGGCCGCTGATTCCGAATCAAATCATTCACGGTTTTCTATTGATTTTGTAAAATCCCGTTAATTCATTTATCGGTTTTAATCATAGACGTGTAAAATCCCGTGAACGTGAATTGCATACAAGACCACAACTTCAATCACATCATATCCACTTAAGATCCAACAAAATTTTCACACTTCATAATTCACGATAAAATGGGAACAAAGGTTACTTCATCTTCGGGTTCAGTTTTAGAGGAACCAGAGATACAGAAACTGCAGATGCAAGCAAAGATTTTCAAAGAAAACTCCTTGAACAAATTGAATGAACTTAAATCAACCACTCAGCTTCTCGAAAGACAGACAACTTTCTCTGGTTGTCCATTGTATCAACAAGCTTTTGCACAACTCTTTGGTGATAGTGTCAGAACCTTCAAGTTTCAGTTATCTCAACACATGAATAACTTAGAAACACTTCTCAATGCAGAAACACTTCACGAGATGGATTCCAAATCCGCTCTAAGTGTGATCAAAGTACAGTTTGAAAGGTTCATTAACTCTGACTTGTTAAAGCCTCTCGATATTTATTCAAGATCTTTTTCATCAGATCGAAGTAAGACCCCCCCCCCCCCCCCCCCCCCCCCCCCCCCCGAAAACTTCAGAGAATTACAACTAAAAAGACAGCTCAAAACATTCAGGAAACAAATCATCCAGAAATGAACTCATGAGCAATGTATATAGTAAAGAAGCAAGTCCATGAGCAAGAGCTCTAAATGACGTTGAAAGTGAGTGAAAGACTTTGCAGATTCAACAGTGCAAGGTTCAAGAGGTTCAATCATCGGTTACAAGTTCAGGAGATGAAACAAGCAGTGGGATTGTATCAGATGAAGAGATTGATAAACAGAAATTGGAAGCACATTACAGTTACATGGCAAAGATTCAGGAGGTCTCACCTGACGAATCCAGTTCTACAAGTCAGCCATTGGAACAGGTACAAAACCATGATGAAAATGATGTGTTTGCCAATATGAGACGACATTCTGAGCAACCTGAATCCATTAACGACACATATGTTTTGGAGAAGGATGATAGCAATGTCACTCCTGATTCATCAAATATATGTACTAATGATAATCAGGTTGATCAAAATGCTGCAGAATGTGTTGATGAGCGTGCTGCGCTTGCTAATTTAATTGCTAATTTAACTCTTGATACGGAGGAAAACAAAATGATTTTAAAGCAATTAAAGAAAGCAAACGCATCATTGACTCAAGAATTGGAAAAGTGCAAAACTAACCTTGATGAAACCAATAGTGCTCTGGGGGAGGCTATTAGTTGTCGGGATAGTTGTCTGATTGCACTTCAGAACAAACAGAATGAGTTTGAGAAGTACAAAGCCTTTAATGACCGGACCGATTTGATTATGAAATTGTACAAACAAAGTTAAATGAGAACTCTCTAGGACTATTAGCTCTAAAAGACATTGAAATTAAAGAAGGTTTGAAAACTAAAGCCTATGAAATTTCAGTTTTAATCGAAAAACACGATGAAATTAGTCAAAAAATAGTCTTTTAACAAGGTCACAACTGGAAGGTTATCTCAAAGAGAACACAAAGGTCATTTCGGATTTAAAGGTTAAGGAAGAAAAAGATATTGACAAGATGATTGAAATGACAATACAGGTTAAAGTTTTTTGAACGAAAATTGTTATCTACTGTAATCAGGTCCAATTCACACCATTCATAGTTAGCACCAATGTGCCGACTCATATAATGGTAACTATCCTTTGCAAAATCCGAATGGACCTCAAAGGAAAAGTCAATCTGAAAAGCCCTGTTTGTATGAGATCCCATATGATACTTCTGATCCTGCAAACAGATTTGCCCCTATTAGGGAAGAGACCATGACTCTTGATAACGAGAGTAGATCAAATTAGATAAAGAAACAGTGAAAACCATACGACTACACTAGTAGAATATGTCTTTTTATGAAATTTCAAAGCACCCCCACTGGTGTACTTTATCAGTTGGATTACGCGCAAGAAGTTAGGAAAGACAATGTGGAGAAAACCGTGTGTTTGAACAAAACCAAACATTGCTAAAAACGTTGCTCTTTCTTACCTGTCTTCAAAAATCCATTAGTAAATGTAGACAAGTTTTTAACGTATGACATTTAACACAATCTATTCTGGGAAAATTGTTGATCAAACTTGGTGTAAACATACTAGTGATTATTTATCGGGTGCCAATGTTCATGGATATTGGCAAGCTTTTGATAAAAACCTTTCTAATGCCTCTTTCTTAAAATCACAAAATGTTAGCGTTCGTTTTTGTACTATGAACTTTAAACGACCCAAATGCATGAAGATTATGAGTTCGTTAAATCCCTTGAAAAAGAGGTTGACGAAACTTGATTCTGAAAAGGACTGATTTTTCAAATATTGTTTGATCTACTTCTTGGAAGAGTGTGTGTCTAAAGAGTTAATGTTCATATTTGCATTCTGTATGATTTAAATGCTTATGTGAATTACAATGGTGTATCTTCATAAAAGTCAAAGAATGTGAATGTCATGCACAAAAGCTTTCGAAACAAACTGAATCTTGTTAAAAAGAGTTTCATAATATTTGTTAAAAAGTTTTTCTTAAAACTTGAAAAACACTCGATTTCTCTTGAACTTGCTTTAGAACAATGTAAAGATACAAATGAAAAAACAAACTAGTTTGTATAGAAAACGGATCTAATGTATTTTCGAAAAGAACGTGAACAACTATCATGAAATACAGATTTGAAAGCTCAAATTGCAAGACAAGAACTAGCCTAAGTGAGTTAAAGGACAACTCATCGAGAACTGCAAGGGAAGTCATGTGGGGAGTAACTCAGTTTAATAAAACCATCTGTTGTTCGACAACAAATGCTCAACGAATTCCATAACCATCAGTTTTAGGAAAACGACTCCTTTTTCAAACTTCTCCTGAAAATGAGAAAGTTTTCAAACGGAAAAGTCGGTTATAAAACTTATGTGTCGGATGGTTTTGTTTTAAACAAGTCACTCAACAGAATTTTGCCTCAGATTAGAAAAACAAGCAGTTTGAAACACCAATGTGATTGCACATGGCCCTCTAGGAATTGGCGCCAAAGCATGTGTCAAAACCAGTCACCAGGGAAAAGTCAGGCTCAAAGACCATGGTTATAACTACTACCTAGAGAAAAGCTAAGAAAAGTGCCAAAACTTCAGATAGACAAAGATGTGAATGGAAAACCTGAGTATGTTAATCTGCTAGATTACCCAACACTGCTAATGGTTGCAAACAAACCTAGGAATTGGCAGCATCACAATGAGTCGTCGGGTTTTCAAACAAGATGTTCAACTTAGGAGAACTTAGGGAAACAAAAGCCTTTCTTGATGTTCAATGAATTGCAATGTTCCTACCATGCTCAAAAGTGCCTTTACAGTGCAAATCATGTTGAAGGCGTCTTAGAATAACCTCTCCAGGTTAAATCCTCGTGATTCTGCACAGGAATAGGGATGCAAAAATCCCATCCATTAACAACAAAAAAAAAAATAAAAAAATGACAACAAAGAGATATATGCCAGTAGAAAAGTCAAGTGCATCTAAGAAAACCAGAAGATAGATCCCAACAGGAATAAGGCTTCTCAAACAAAAAGACTTACCATGTCCTCTGAGTAAGCAATGACTCCTAGATCTATGTACTTAGCTGGAACCCGACGGGTAGTAATTTTTCAAGACAATTGGTTTCGATGGGTTCCCTTAATTGGGAAAGATATTCGCCCTTTGGCCACAAACAAGTGTTGGACTTTTGAACCCGCACATGGTTCAATAGTAGATATCCTCATATTCTGCATGCAAACAAAAACTCTGGGTTTAAGTGCAGTACGTCATTCAAATGGTTAAATAGCAAAACGAATTGACGAATACATATGCACTACACAATGAAAAAGCAGGATAAACAGGATAAAATTCTCAGAGTGTGGTTTGCTGAAATTTTTGATATCTAAAGAAACCAGTGCCAGAATGGTTTCTGCTGAAACCAGTGCCAGAATGGTGAGTCTTAAAAAACTAGTTTTGACTTAAATCTTAAATGACGTTTAAACACAGCAGTTCAAGCCTCGGTCGTCAATGTCAAATGGCGTCTGCTGAAAATAATACTTGAGGCCCCGTTCCTCAATGTTCAAATGATGTCTGTTCATATCAGTTCAGGCCTCGTTCTTCATCAAATGACTTTCTATCATAACCGCTTCGAACTCGGTAGATTTCAAGGACACAGCATTGAACAGTCTAAGTTCTAAGCTGTTCAAAAGTGTTCCTTAAGCCATACAACTAGCTACTCAACGACAAGAGTTGGAATTACTATTTCACCATCCACATTAGCAATGCTGAGGACAACAAGGTACCTCCAGCCCCTCTCCTGTATTATACTATACAAATCAAAATACCTGAAAAATAGAAAATTTCCAAAAAGATTCTTCTCGACATGTCTCTTGAATCGATAACATTTACGTGCTTTAGAAATTGTCGGATTAACATTGACAGGGTGTGTAAATGAAGTCTCGAGCTGGAGAGTTTTTCAAATAGTTTCAAAATACATGTCATTTCTAATTTATCTAAATGGCTTATGTGAAATGTCTAGTACATACCCGATGATTATGTACTTCAAATAAAGGAAGGTTTTATAAATTAATCCTCCCAACGAGAAAAATTACCGTTTCTCAGGTCTTGAGCGTTCTTACAAAAAAGACATTCAATGTTTTTGCTCAAGAAAAGGATAGTGTACGCTTCAGTGAGCTTACCACTTAGCGTAGAAGCGAAGTCCTGTAACATTTGGTTTTCAAAGCTTGAACATTAATTTTTAAGAATTTCTCGCTGACAATTCATAATCTTTCAAAATTGTGTGTTTTCAACCACTCCCATCCCTAACATTGTTTTCAAAGACAATCAAATTTCTCAATTGGTCATTTTTTGAGGGGGAGTTTTAATGTATTCAAAACATTATCAAAAAATGTTCCAAACAATAACCATTCATGCTGACCATATTTTCTCCCACACATTTTCACGACATATTTTTATCACAAGGTATTCAAACTAAAGTGTTTCTTATTTAAATAAGGGGAGAAAGAATGTAATTAAAAATATGATCTATTCGACTCAATGTGCTGAAGAAAAGGTTTTATGGTTCGATCTGTATAACAAAGCAACATCTTAATTCTTGACGATTTGAAAAGTCATAGGTGGTTAGGTTAGGAATCAATCCTATGATCCAACCAGAACCGGAGGATCTACCCAAGGATAATCCAAAGTTAGAAATAGCAGTCCTTAGGTATGATTGGAGATGAATGTATATGGGAATAATGCCGACTAAGATTGAGTTAACACTGGAACAATCACAACAAGGTGTTAGTAATGACGTCTTGGTAAGCATTGAAGGCGTTGAAGAATTAAAAAGAAATGTATGGATAAAGGGTCTAAACAAAGAAGCCCTCCACACAACTTAAGGCAGAAACCGGGTCAATACATATGCTGTCAGAATCACAAGTTGATTGCTGACATTGAAAACGACATCATGGACCCAGTGATGCAATGCACAACCCTTCCCAGCCATTCGGGTTTCTCTCAACAGAAACTTGTCTCATTTGTCACGGAGATACACACGTTATCTATTGACATCTTACTCCGAGATTGTTGATATTGAATAGGTGGCAATATGCTCCAGCCTCCGAGTACTAAAACCAAAATGCACTAATCGAGTCTAGAGCCAAGAGATCAATAAAAATCTCGTTAGGACACATTCCATTTCAAACACTTGTTGAACATCATCAAGTTCACAAGCTGTTATCAAGAGTCCTACGCAATATCATTGTGATATTTGCCAGAACATCCGAGTGATACTAATGTATTCACAATGAAGATGGAAATCCTGCTTGAGCCAGCATCAAACAAGCTCTTGGTAGGTGACTTGCGAGATTCTATATGAATCAAACTTGTGACAACTGGATATCGATTTGGTCCAGTAAATGAATTGACGGTTGATGAATTTTGATAAAAACATGACACTCTCGATGTGTTACAAAAACTCTTTAATGAGTGACACGTCGATTGATTTTCAAATCAATTTTCTCGTTTATCACTAACGTAAACCTGCAGGTCAAACGGTGGTAACGGCAACCTCAATCCCATTCAAATGCTCAATCTACAAAGACATACTATCTAGAAAGCTCAAGATTTAAAGACAAAGACTTCCGCTAACTCTGATTTGAAGCTTTCAAGATAATGCAAAAGTATGAGCATGTTGGTCAAAGACATAAGATCGCAAGATGGCAAAGACGATAAAGACAATGACAAAGGCTCAAAGTCAAGATCGCAAAGCATGAAGGAACAAGCCTACAACATATAACGAAGACAAAGACCAAGAACACTCGAGCTTAAATGACAAAAGCAATCTCACTGATCTCATGAAGAAGTGTCATCAATGAACTCACTTCGGGGGAGATTGTTAGCCTCAATTTTATTGAGTCAATAAAGGAAGCTCGTTCCCGTGTTCAAGACCTCACTTCGGGGGAGATTGTTAGCCTCAATTTATTGAGTCGAACAAGGAAGTTCGGTCACTCTACGATGGAGCTTCGGTCTTTAATTAGTTAACGTTGTAATAGGAAAGTATCGGGAATCGGGCTCGATAGATAATCTAATATTGTATATGTTTCGGGTTTAATCCCAAGCAAAACCCGAGCCCGGGTCCTAGTTAAATATCCCGCTGTCACTTTTAAGTGTCGGGGTATATAAGGAACTTTTCCACTTAGAAAAGTTAGTTGTTGTAGTTGTTTCATTCTAATAAATCTTTCTCTTTTTTTTCTCTCTAAATTCTCTCTCCTCTTTCTCTCTTTAAACAACTCACTCTCTTTCTCCTTTCTTGTTCCGATTTCGTGTATGATATATATGTTATGAAGTGATTACGGGATCTTACAATTTACAACTGCTGGAAGAGTTTATGCTGACAGAGATAAGATCAAAGACATATTAGAGAAGAGATAAAGATTGTTTGGAGAACAAGAATACTTACGAAGATAAGTATTAGTTGTTTGTAAAGAATATATGTATAACTTATTTGTTTAAGAGATTACGTTTACTTATAGAAAAGATCATGATTACTAGGAAAGTCTTGTAAGCCTTGTGGGACTCCTTGGTGTATAAAAGGATGTCCTAGGGCATGATGTTAGATATACATTTTAGATATTCATGGCTTTAAGGTTTTGTAAACCCTAACACTATCAAGAGTGTTCATTTTAATATTAAGGCTGAAAGTTTGGTATAATACAATCTTATTCATTACTGTTTCATTGTTTATTCTTCTTAGTATCATAGACTAAATTCTGCATAGTCTTTGATATTCATAATCAAAGTTTCTACTATAGTTGTCTTGAATTTATTCAATATAACTAAGCCTTTATAAGCTAAGCAAGATCTATTCAAGTGGGATCAACAAGTGGTATCAGAGCTTGGTGAGAAACTTTTAGTAAGAAGATACAATCTACACATATAAGATCTATTTGTTTGTTAAAACATAGAGGCAGTATCTTCACCTGTGGTTGTTGCTGCAAAACTTCCAGTGCTTAATCCTAATGAATATGAGCTTCGGAAGATGAGGATTGAACAATACTTCCTAATGACAGACTATGCTCTTTGGGAAGTAATAGTCAATGGTGACTCGCCTTCACTAAAGAAAATTGTTGATGGTGTTGAGCAAACATACCCTCCTACAACTATAGAAGAGAAGTTAGCAAGGAAGAATAAGTTAAAAGCAAGAGGTACTCTTTTGATGGCTCTTCCTAATGAACATCAACTAAAGTTAAACTCCTACAAGAGTGCTAAGTCTTTGATGGAAGCCATAGAAAAGAGGTTTGGAGGTAATAAGGAGTCAAAGAAAGTTCAGAAGACACTTCTTAAACAGTAGTATGAGAATTTCAATGGAAATAGCTCAGCAGGACTTGATCAGATTTATGATAGGTTGCAAAAGCTTATCAGTCAGCTAGAGATTCATGGGGAAACTATTTCTTAGGAAGATTTGAATCTGAAGTTTTTAAGAAGTCTGCCATCTGAGTAGAAGATGCATACCCTAATTTGGAGGAGCAAACCAGACTTAGAAACTCTAAGCATGGATGACTTGTATAACAATCTGAAGATTTATGAAACTGAAATCAAAGGGTCATCTAGTACAAGCCAAAACACACAAAACGTAGCTTTTGTGTCCTCCAATATCACTGACAACACTAATGAAGCAGTTAAGACTGCTCATGGTGTTTCTGCTGCTAACTCCAAGGCTAATGCTTCTACTTCATCAAATGTTGATAGTCTGAGTGATTTAGTGATCTACTCTTTCTTTGCTAGTCATTCCAACAGTCTACAATTTGACAATGAAGACCTAAAGAAAATTGATCTTGATGATTTAGAGGAGATAGACTTGAAGTGGCAAATGGCAATGCTGACTATGAGAGCAAGGAGATTTCTCAAGAAGTCAGGAAGGAATCTAGGGACTGATACACTTGGCTTTGACAAGTCCAAGGTGGAATGCTATAATTTCCACAGAAGAGGTCATTTTGCTAGAGAATGCAGAGCTCCTAAGTATAATGACAACAAAAACAGGGAGACAACAAAAGGACTGTGCCAGTTGTAGAAACAACTTCAAATGCTTTAGTATCTCAGTGTGATAGACTAGGCTATGATTGGAGTGACCAAGCTGAGAAAGGACCTACTAATTTTACACTTATGGCTTATACTTCTTCAGGTTCTTCAAGTACTTCAAGCTTAGATTCTGAGGTATCAACTTGTTCTAAAGTATGTTTAAAATCTTATAAAACTCTCAAAGAACATTATGATAATCTGTCAAAAGATTTTAATAAGTCTCAAATAAATGAATGAGCTTATAAAGCAGGTCTAGAATCAGTAGAGGCTAGACTAGAAGTATATAAAAAGAATGAGATTGTTTTTGAAGAGAACATAAAGATTTTAAAACTTGACATTATGTTGAGAGATAATGCACTAACAGAGCTTAGAAAGAAATTTGTAAAGTAAATACTCTAAGTTGTTGGAAAAACATTTTTAAGATGAATAAAAATGCTAAATAACTTTGGGAAATATTTTACGATTGAGTTTTACGAGCTTTTAAGTGATCCCGACACAAAAACGATAACACCCGGGGGCATAGGGTGTCATGGCCGGCTAGAGAACAAAAAAAAGACAAGATGGCACATTTTTAGCTCTTGTATCCACCCATGGTACATTTATATTTTGTATCCTTCCTAACATGCTCATTTCATTCTTGTTTTCAAAATCATACACACACACTTCTCTTTGGTTTGTCTGACCCACACACACACTCATACACTTTTATTTTTCAAATTTTGATCAAAAACATGAAGATTGGTGATACTTAGGGTTGATCCTAGTGTTCGGGTAGTCATTCAAACAACGTTTGGGTTGTCCGGTTTGCGTCGAAATTTATTTTGAAGACCATTTTTGTAAGTCTTTCAAATTTGTTTTTAACTTGAACTTTTGGGTTGCTAGTGATGCATAGATGTTAGTTGTATGGCCCGATCGTTAAAAAAATCGAAAGCGAAAAGTTTACAAAAAGATGTTTAGGGTGCGTTTGGTTCAAAAATAAAAAAGGGAAAAATATATGGTTTTGTTAGTTTTGATATTGTGGTCGTGATGGTTGAAAAACATATATTTTCTATGTAGCTTATTTTGTATATAGCTTATTGTGGCTTATTTGATTGGTTTGAATAACTTATTTTAGGCTTATGTACCCACGGCATCAAAGGGAATACCAAGAAGGGTATTTTTGGTTATTATCCTAGTATGTCATATTTTTGTGGACTTATATTATAGCTTATGGTAGTAACCAAGTGCGATACGTAGCTTATTAGCTTATTTTTAAGCTTAGTATATATATATTTGAGCATTAGGGTTCACGACCCAATAAGCAATCCATAAGTCGTGGCTTATTGATGGCTTATTATGGTCCGGATTACTTATTTACTTATTGGTTTGAGCTTATATACACTATTGGGCCTTAGTTTTGGGCTTAGAACATATTTTGGATACATAAAAAGTCTAATAGACCCTTATTGGGCCTTAAAGCCCAATAAGCATTAACTAGTTATTTTGGAAGTTTTGACGAGCTTTTGGAAAGTGAAAAGTAGTTATGAAACTATATGGAAAGTCGTTTTGAGAAAGTATATTGGTAAACATGGTGAAAAGTGATTTTTGGAATTTGGTTCGGAAAGTGTCGAAATGTTAAAATTGTTTGAAAATGAGGTTTGATAACCTTGGAAAACGTCATGTAAACGTACGGGTCATGCCGAAATTTTGTAAAAAGTCTATACTTAGAATTTTTTTTACTTAAAACATAAATTTTATTTTTAATAATAAAATATTATTTTATTATTTTAATAAGTCGACTAAAAGACAAAAAATATATATTTTCTCGAAACTTTTCCAAAGTGTGTAGTAAATATAAACGTTCTATTTCGTATAGTATAAACTATGTATTTATGGTAACTAAGTGTACCGAATAGACTTATCAAAGTATATTTATAATTAGAGTAAATTGCAAAAATCATCCTTGTGGTTTCTCAAGTTTCGGGTATAAATACCCCATCATTCCAGCTTTGAAGAAAAATTTTTAGTGGTGATTTTTATATATTTTTGTAGTAGTTAAATTTGTCGATTCAGTTTATTTTAGTAGTTATTTTAATGTAATTTCAATTTAATGTTATTTCATTTCGTATTGTAAGAAACTATTTCAGTTTTAATAAAAGATTCATTTCATGTTAATTTGTGTTTCATTTTAATTCTGTTAAAAGAGTTTGCGTTTGTGTTTGTTGTTCATTTGATGAAGACTTGATACCTATTGGAATTGGACGGCTGCTATGGTATCAAGGGGTTTAGAGCTATTGGTTAGCACATAGGTTAGTTTAGGATTGTTGTTGGTTCGATATGAGCTTATGTGAATAAGCCATAAGCCCCACTTAGCTTATTGTTGTTCATGCTGGTGAATCTAAGGTACACCTTATTTTGTCTTACATTTGTTCTTTATCTTTTTCTTAATAAGCTGGTTATTTGTTTCATAAGAGATTGAATAAGCTGTTTGGTTTTGCTAATGTTTGATTAAGCATTTTATTGAGTAGTTTAAATTCTGTCAAGTGCCTTTTATTTTACTTTGTTCATGTAGTTTAAGAGATAGAATTCCTAGCTGCTAGAGCTTTTTAGCTGATAAGCTTATTTAGCTTATTTTAATTAAGTAAAAGTTGAGTTTAAAGTAGTTTGAGCTTTTTAAATTCTGTTAATAAGCTGTTTAATTTTAAGAATGGATGCTGGTTGTTAGTTATTAAATGCTTCAGGGGCCTGTTCTGTTTTTTTTCATAGTTTCAGTTAGTTTTAAAAGTTACGCAGTTAATCCTTGTTAGTTATTCAGTTAGTCCTTTGTTAGTTTAAGTGTTAGTCTAGTTAATCCCAAGTCCAGGGACTATATCTGCCATTAGTTCAAACTTTGTGTGTTTTATTAAATTTTAAATTTACCCCGCCTACCCTCTACTTTCGAGAATGATGCTTTCGGCCCATGTGTTTTGGCAGTTTTTAGTTTAAGTTTTATAAAAATAGTTTTTTATAAATAATAAAATTAGTTTTTTTTTTGTTTAATTAATTAAATTAGTTTTTAATAAATAGTTTAAAATTAGGGATTTTAATAAAATTAATTTTCTGCAATTTTTCTCTTTATAAAAAGTATTTTTATAGAATTTTTAGTTTAAATTTTATATTTTTAAAAATTAATTTTCAAATTTAGTTTTAAAACATTTAAATTTTCAAACCTTTAGTATTTTTATTTTTAACCTTTTAAATAGAAAAATTAGTGATAAAAAATGTTTTTCTCATCTTTTTAAGTAATTTAGAGTTAATTTAGTTTAAAAAGTATTTTTCTTAATTTTTATCAATTAAATTTCTATTTTTAGGATTTAATTTAGATTAATTAGTGTTTAATTCATATAAAATCCAAAAAAGCCTTTAAAAAATATTTTTAATTTTCCTAAAATTTTCTTTAGCATTAATTTAGAATTGAGAATCTAGTTTACATTTTTAAGATTTAAATTGCATTTGTTTACTTAAATGTCGCATTTTATTTACTTTAGTAATTAGTTTAATTTGTTAATTAGTTGTTAAATTATGCCTTTAATTTTAGTAGTATAATTAAATCAAAAATATCTCTTTTCTTATTCAAATCAGGATCCAAACTTAAACGAGGTTTCCATTGCACGAGTCATTGGGGAAACGACCCGGGTGATCATACTTGCCCGGTCAAACATACGTATTATATATATATATATCTTTGTGAGTGGAATTGTCCAAAGGATACTTGGGGATTTCCTTAATTTCTCTATAAGTATATTATTTTATACGTGTGTAAAACTACGAATCACTTATTTTGCATATAGCTTATTGTGGCTTATTTGATTGGTTCGAATAGCTTATTTTGAGCTTATTAGCTCACAGCATCTTTAGAAATACAAGAGGGTATTTTTGGTATTTATCCTAGAATGCCATATTTTTTGGACATATAATTAATAACTTATGGTGGTAACCAAGTGCGATACATAGCTTATTAGCTTATTCTAAAGCTTAGTATATATATTTTTGAGCATAAAGGCTCACGGCCCAATAAGCAATCCATAAGCCGAGGCTTATTGATGGCTTATTATGGTTCGGATTACTTATTTACTTATTGGTTTGAGCTTATATACACTATTGGGCCTTGGTTTTGGGCTTAGAATGTATTTTGGATACATAAAAAGTCTAATGGACCCTTACTGGGCTTAAGCCCAGTAACTTAACAATTAGTATTGGGAGTTTTGACGAGGCTTTTGAGAAGCCGATGGTATTTGTGAAATTTTAATGAAAAGCGTTGAGAAAGTATCTTGGTAAACATGGTGAAAAGTGATTTTTGGAATTGGTTCGGAAAGTGTCGAAATGTTGAAATTGTTTGAAAATAAGGTTTGATAACCTTGGAAAACGTTCAAACCTGGTACTAATCATCCATGTCATAAACTATTTGCAAAAATCATCCTTGAGAGGTCAAATCTGTAGCATTTTACATCCCTAAAGGGATAATTTTTGCAAAACTTTTTGTTAAACTTTTTGCAAAATTCATCCCTAATAAGGATGATTTTTACCGAACATTTGGCTCTTAGGGATGATTTTTGCCAATAGTTTCCGACAGGGATGATTAGTGCCACGTTTGACAAACCACAGGGATGATTTTTGTAGTTTACTCTTATAATTATTTATTATAAATATTTACTTATATTGCCTAACTATTTTCTTAAATAATATAAGTATATTGTATTGAGATATGGATGAATATGGTATTTTGGAGTTGTGTCATCAAACATCACACCACTAAAATGTTTAAGATAATCGTACAACGCATCTAACTTCTATGCATCGAAAACCAGGAAAACTGTTTGGAAATGAATGATTTAAAATGGGACATTAACTGGACTAGGTCGTGTGCGGACGTCGTTGCTTTGCTTGTGATTTGAGTTTTCTATTGGAGACAGTTTGCTTGAGGTGAGTCCTCGTAGCCCCACTTTTTACTGCTTTTCCTATAGGGGAAAATGATACTCAAATGTATTTTGAACTGTTTTTCTTCTGAACTGTGCAAAACGTGATTTCATTTTTGGGATACTCTATGTGCTTATGACTGCTATGTGAATGATATGCATTGGTATGCTTTGCTGTGTGAACATTCTGTGTGGTTCTTCACTCTAATTTGCTCCAGCTGGTAGGCGTTAGGTGTGGTATGTCATCGGGTTGCGACCCTAAGAGCGTTGGTACGCACTGGTGATCAGACTAGCGAGGATGCTAGGTCTCGTTACATGATTAGCGAGGATGTTAAGTCATGGGTTTGTTGCATATATTCACTGTCATATAGCACAATTGTCCAACTGATTGAAAATATTGACACAACGACTGGGTTTTGAGTCAAAACCTACGAGCTCACCAACATTATTGTTGACGTTTTTGAGTATCATTTTTAGGTGATGTTAATGATCGTTAGAGTATGGTGCTTGTAGCAGACTTTAGTGAATCTCGTAGGAATCTTGTTTGAAAAGTCTTGCATTTAATGTACACTTTGGATTTGGTTTTCTTAAGGATTGAGAAATTTGAAAAGGCCTCAAAAGACTTAGATCAGTTGTTAGGAAGTCAAATAACTGACAAATGTAAAAAGGGTTTAAGATATAGTGTAGTTCCTCCACCACACCCTCTAATCTATAATAGACATAACAAGCTTGATCTATCTTATTCTGGTCTTGATGAATTCAAAGAGCCTGAGTTCAAAGGTTATGGCCCTAAGGATAGTGAGCAAGAGTCTAATGTTGTTAGTGATAAAAAATTAGATAATTCTAAAGAGAATTCTGAAGTGTCTTTGGTAAAAGAACAAGTATCACAAGACACAAGTACCTTTGTTGAGAGTTCATCTAATGTTGATAAAGAATATATTTTTCCTGTTAATAAAAACGTAGAGTTTACTAAACCTAAAAGTCATAAAAAACTAGTTAAAAAGTCAGTTAGGTATGCAGAAATGTATATATCATAACCTCCTAGGGGTAATCAGAGGAATTGGAATGGACAAAAATCCAATCAACTAGGAAAAGATTTTATGATGTATAACAAGGCTTGCTTTATATGTGGAAGTTTTAATCATTTGCAGATTAATTGTGATAATCATCAAAGAAGAGGCATAGTATCTAGAAATAATTACAGTAGGGTGGATGCAAACACCACACACCTAGTGTACATAAGAATATGTCTCCAAAAGCAGTTTTTTTGAAAACTGGCCTCACACCACTTAATACTGTTAGGCCTGTTAATACTGCTCACCCCAAAACAGCAGTTCATAGTGCTAAATCAAAGACACATTTTTTTAAACAAGCATAATCAACTGCTAAGAGGCCATTTTATAAGCAAACAGCATTAACTAGAAGATCTGTGCATACTGCAAAAAGACATTATTATAATGGAAGGCCTAGAGCAGTTAATACTGCTAGGTTTTATTCAGGACAAGTTAATGTTGTTAGGGTAAAAGGGGTAAATGTTGTAAAGTCCTCAGCATATTGGGTTTGGAGACCTACCAAACCTAATGGTGCATCACTTGCTTTTAAAAGACACAACTACATTAATGCATTAGGCAGATCCAAGTCAGTAATGGCTTAGTCCCTAAAGGAATCTAATTTTCTTATTCTTTTCTACAGGGCAAGCCATAACATAATGATAAAGGATTTGTTAACAGTGGATGCTCAAGGCACATGACTGGGAACATAGCTTATCTCTTAGATTTCAAGGAATTTGATGGAGGTTATGTTGCATTTGGAGGAAAATCATATTGAATATTTGATGATGAGTGCTTCACCTTTGAAGAAATGTTTGAGAGAAAGTTCATGATCTTGGATCACAGTGTTTAACTTTTATTCATGGGTTATGTATAAATATGCACGGGATGGTGATTAAAAAGAAATATTCCTTTTTACTGATACTGAATGTAGTGTCTTATCTCCAAAAATTTTAAGTTGTGCTTGAAAATCAGACACTTCTTACAAATTCCTAGAAAGGACAATATGTTCAGTTTTGTTTGAAGCATTGTTCCTAATAGAGAGCTTGACTTGTCGCTTTGCATATAGGTACATTAGTGAATCTATGTCTGGCTAGAGGCTTGGTCATATTAATTTTTGAAATATAAATAAGCTTTCAAGGGTAATCTTGTAAGAGGTATCTGCCTACAAAATGTTTTGAAAATGACCCAAGACAGTGTTGCTTGATCTTAAAGGAAAGCAACACAGGCTTCTTGTAAGTCCAAAGTTTCGGAATCCCATTACTATGCCTTTGTTTATGACTACATATTGAATTTGTTTGGTACATCCTTTTGTGAGTATCTTAATGCATAGAAGTATTTCTTAGTGTTACTGATGAGTTATAGTAGATTTAATGGCTTTATTTTTAACAACTAAAGGATGAAATCAGTGGTTCCTTAAGAAACTTTAATCAAAGAAATAGGGAACCTAGTGGTAGAAAGTAATAATAATATTTCAGAAGGTGATAATGGGACAGAGTTAAGAAAATTTTGATGATTTTGTAGAGAAAAAAGGTATTAGGAGAGAAATAATAGGTATAGCTTGGACTCCTCAGCAAAACATGGTGTAGCAGAGAGGAGGTAATAGGACAATAATTGACTCTTAAGTTACCTACCACCTTTTTGGGCTAAGAAGTTTCTATGCTTGCTATGTACAGAATAGGGTATTAGTAGTCAAGCCTCATAACAAGACACCTTATGAACTTTTTAGAGGTTTTAAACCAGCTCTAAGTTTTATGAGACCATTTGGTTGTCATGTTACTATTCTTAATACTTTAGACAGTTTAGGCAAGTTTGATGGAAAAAGTAATGAAGATTTCGTTGTTGGATATTCTTTAAGTAGTAAAGCTTTTAGGGTATACAACACTAAAACCAGGAGGGTAGAAGAAAACTTGCATATTGGGTTTTTAGAGAATAAGCCTATGATAAAAGGGAATGGTCCAAAATGGCTGTTTGATATTGATTCTCTAACTCAATCTATGAACTATGTACCAGTTACTGCAGGTACAATTTCTAATGACTCTGTAGGTACATCGGAAGAAATCAGTCAAGATTGTATTGTAATGCTAATTTGGAAAGATACTTCATATTTTGATTCTCCTAAAATGGATGTTGAAAATGGTGAACCAAAAACTGCCGATGATGCTCAAAAGCAAGTTGAAGATGGTCCAAATAATAAGACATGTCTGAAACTAGATAAGTTTGAAGATGATAACAGTACTAAAGATGTTAATGATGCTGGACAACATGTTAATACTACTAGTCCTGATGTTAATACTGGTAGTCTTAAACTTAATGTTGTTGGTCCATCAGTTAATACTGCTAGTTCAAATGAACAAGATAGCACTATGGTGAACCAGGAAGTTTGATTTGGAGACATCACAATTTCCTGTATAGTTTCCAACCACTCCCAATACAAGAATTCATAAAGATCACCCAATTGATAATGTGATTGGTGAAGTGAAGTCAACTGTTTAGACAAGAATGACAAAACCTACTTCTGAACAAGGGTTTCTCAGTGATGTGTATGAAAAAAAACACATGATACCCTGAATACTTGTTTATATGCTTGTTTCCTATCACATATTTAACCAAAAAGCATTGATAAAGCTTTATCTGATTCATACTGGGTGGAAGCAATGCAGAAAGAACATCTGCAATTCAAACTTCAATAGGTTTGGATACTTGTGGATTTGCCTAGTGGAAAGAGGGCCATTGAACAAAGGTGTCTTCAGACATAAAAAGATTGAAATGGGATTAGTTGATTAGGAACAAAAGCAAGGTTAGTTGCACTGGGTCATAGAGAAGATTTGTGAAGAAGAAGGTATTGATTAAAAGAATGTATTGCTCCTGTGGCAGAATTGAGGCAATCAGATTGTTTTGGGCCTACTGCTGTCTTTTATGCGGTTTTCTGTGATATTCAAATGGATGTAAAGAGTTGCTTTCTATATATGGAACCCATTGAGGAAGAAGTCTATGTTACTCAACCACCAGGATTTAAAGAATCCGGGAACAACCAGGGGACTAGTTTTACAAGGTGTCAAGGATTTATGGTCTTTTGCATCAAGCACCAAGAGCATGGTATGAAACTTTGGCTAACTATCTGTTAAGCAATGGGTTTAAATAAGGCAAGATAGATCAGACATTATTTATCAAGAAGCAAAAAGGGGATATTTTGCTTGTACAGGTCAATGTAGATGACATTATCTTTGGCTCTACAAAAAAGGAGTTATGTACTGGATTTTAGAAGCTAATGATGGATAAGTTTCAGATGAGTTCTATGGGAGAACTTACTTTCTTTCTAGGATTACAAGTACAACAGAAGGAAGATGGAATATTTATTAGTCAAGATAAATATGTAACTGAGATTTTGAAGAAATTCAACTCCTCTGATGTGAAGTCTGCTTCAACTCCTATTGATTTGGAAAAACCTTTGGTCAAGGATGGAGATGCTGATGATGTTGATGTACATCTTTATAGATCTATGATTGGGTCTTTGATGTATCTCACTGCGTCTAGGCCAGATATCATGTTTGTAGTATGTGCATGTGCTAGATTTCAAGTTACTTCAAAGACATCTTATCTCTTAGCAGTCAAGAGAATTTTTAGATACTTGAAAGGCAAGCCAACTTTAGGCCTTAGGTATTCTAAGGATTCTTTATTTGAATTGGTTGCTTACACTAATAGTGACTATGTTGGAGCAACTCAAGATAGGAAGTCTACAACTGGAGGTTGTCAGTTTTTGGGAAACAGGTTGATATCTTCGTAGTGTAAGAATCAAACTGTGGTTGCCACTTCTACAACTAAAGCTGAATATGTGGTTGCTGCTAGTTGCTATAGACAAGTACTCTGGATTCAAAACCAATTGCTGGATTATGGGTACAATTTCATGAACACCGTCATTAATATTGACAATAACAGTACTATCTGCATTATTGAAAATCCTGTTCAACATTCTAAAACAAAACATATAGAGATTAGGCATTATTTTATAGAGATGGCAATACTTTAAAAGTTAATACAAATGGCTTAAATTCAAACTGATTTATAGTGTTGCAGATCTTTTACAAAAGGTTTTGATGCAGGAAGAGTTCAGTACTTGGTCTCAAGTTTGGAATTCTTAATTCCTTAAATTGTCATAATCTCTATATGTTTTTGTAAAAAGTTTTGTAAAGGGATTAATACTGTTGGTTTTCTCATATATACTGCTAAGTATAATTAAAATCTGCTTGTTATATTAAGACCTGCTAGTTAAAACTGTTTTGTCATAATTAATGCGAGTCATAAGAAAATACTTTGTATCTTGTATTTTTTTGCTATGTACTAACATCTGCAGGTAAAGCATATTGAATATTTGATGATGAGTGCTTCACCTTTGAAGAAATGTTTGAGAGAAAGTTTATGATCTTGGATCACAGTGTTTAACTTTTATTCATGGGTTATGCATAAATATGGATCCTCATGAATTCCCATATGTCTATCTAGTCTTTTCTAGTGTGCTTGTGATGAATAGAGGCATGTTGTTGTATAATTATTGAAGACAGAGTTAATACTGTAAAGCAGAAAATTACTACTGCCAGGCAAAAGTTACTACTGCTGAGTGCCAAAGTTACAACTATTGAGCAAATTCTTATCTCTTAAAGCATTGTTTGAGGGGAGGCCTATTATGTCAATATGCAGTCAAGCATGCATGGAAGGATATGTTATATCAAAAGTATGTTAAAAGAATAAAAAGCATCTAGGCATGTCAAAAGAGGTCGGGACACTAAGATACCTCAGTCTAGTGGTCCCCCTAAAAAAGGTTAGTGGTGAGGCTGTCCATAAGGAGTTGGGTGACAGAATGGAAAGGGTTGCCACTACTGCTTCTAGCTTAGAAGCAGAGCAGGACAGTGGTAACATCAAATAAGACATAATCCATAGCAACACTTAATGAATTAACTCCTTAAGGAATTGGTTCAGGTAGTGGTCCTAGGTGCCAAGATACCATATTAGGGGATGTGGATACTCAAACTAGGTTTGAGATCACATCTAAACAGTCCAATGATCCACCTCTCTCAAGAGGTTACACACTTGGAAGTGGGGAGGACAGTATGAAACAATTAGAATTGATGGAGGCTAATAGATTGATGGCTGAAAGACTCCAATCAAAAAAAGAGAGGAGTTGACAGATGAGGAAAAAGGAAAACTATTTATGGAACTAATGGAGAAAAGAAGAAAACATGTGCGCAAAAAGAATGAGAGATTTTGTGAGCATAAAGAAACAAAAAGAGAGCTTGTGAGAGATTTAATTGATGAAAGAAAGTCCTTTTTGAAAAGAAAATGAAGTTAGTACTGGTAATTTAAAACTAATGCTTGTTAGTCTTGAGGTTATTGGGTTACTTTACTACTGTTAAGGCCATAACATTATGCTGTCAGTTTTAGTTAATGCTTGACTAGGCTAATGTAGTGCAAAGTCAGTTCAAGTTAATGATGTTGAGGGTGATTCTATAAATACTTTGATTCAGGGTTTTATTCGATTTCAATCATTCAAACACTCTCTAACCATAAACCCTAACTCAATTTCATCTTTGATCATCAAAACACAACACAATGTCAACCCTAACTTTTGCTGATACTCACAACATGGTCGCATTCTTGGAAAAACCCGCTGAAAGTGATGGATTTCATGAGATTATTGATTTTCTGAATGCTAATCAGATTCGTTATGCATTGACTGTCAATCCTACAATCTACACATCTTGCATTCAACAATTCTGGGCAACCGCAAAGGCAAAAACGGTTAATGGTGAACGTCAGATACAAGCCCTAATTGATAAAAAGAAGGTGATCATCACGGAGACAAGCATTAGAAGTGATCTTCACTTGGAAGATGCAGGAGGTACTGATTGCTTGCCAACTGCTACAATTTTTGAAGAACTAGCACGGATGGGGTATGAAAAACCTTCTCAAAAGCTTACATTTTATAAAGCTTTCTTTTCTCCACAATGAAAGTTCTTAATTCATACCATTACCAATGCCTTAGTGGCCAAATCCACTACATGGAACGAGAATTCAGTAGATAAAAATGGCTTCTTTAATTCATATCTGGCTACAAACCAAAAATTTAATATGTCAGTGGTACATTTGGATGCTATGGAGAACACTTAGATGGAGGGAGTTAAATTTCCTGATGGTAACCACGATTTCTACAATTTTCATTAATCAACACTTGGTATATGTCACATCACAAGAAGATTTATGTTAACTCTTCACACTCAAAGAAAATCTTTGCCAATATGAAAAGAGAAGGAAAGGATTTTTCTGGGAGAATAACACCTTTGTTTGCAACAATGATGATTCAACCTAATCAAGAAATGGGTGTAGATTCAGGCATTCCTACTAATTCTCACCAAACACCCATTACTACTTAACCATCATCCTTTAGATCTCAGAAAAACAGTCCAGGAGGAAACAGAGGAAGGACATTGCAGTTACTCAAGAGGAGACATAACAACATGACAGTGTTCCTATACCTTCTAATGATCCACCTTTCAGTGGTGAGGATAGCATGAAACTATCAGAATTGATGTTTTTGTGTACCAATTTACAAAAACAGGTTCTTGATTTAGAGAAGACAAATGATGCTTAAGCAAAGGAGATTGTTGATTTAAAGATAAGGATCCAGAAGTTGGAAAGGAAAAAGAAATCAAGAACTACAGGATTACAAAGATTAAGGAAAGTTGGTATGTCTAGAAGAGTTAAATCCTCTGAGGATAAAGATAGTTTGGGTAATCATAAAGATGCATCTAAACAGGGGAGGAGCATTGAATACATTGATAAGGATGCTGATGTTTCTTTAGTTGATGATACCTAGGAGAGGTCAGATGATGAAGAAATGTTTGATACAAATGATCTTCATGGTGATAAGGTAATTGTGGATATGCCAGTTAGTGAGAAATAAGAGCAGAGTGCAAAGGTAAGAGAGGTAAATACTAGTGTTGAAGATAGTGCTGCTCCTACAACTATTAAAGAAATAACTTTGGCTCAGACACTTATTCAAATCAAAGCAGCTAAACCTAAAGTTGTTACTACTGCTGCTACAACAACAACTACAAGACCCAAGGCTAGAGGGGTTGTAGTTCAGGAGCCAAGTGAATTCAGAACACCACAAGAATCACAACCTTCAAAGATTAAAGACAAAGGCAAAGCAATCATGATTGAGCCTGAAGTTCCTCTGAAAAGAAAAGATCAAGTTGCTCTTGATGAAGATTTGGCAAGAAATCTTCAAGCTCAGTTGGAGACTAAACTTATAGAAGAAGAAAGGCTTGCAAGGAAACAGGAAGAAGAAGCCAACATAGCTTTAATTGAGTCATGGGATAATACACAAGCTATGATTGAGGCAGATTTTGAGTTAGCTCAGAGGTTACAAACAGAAGAACAAGGAGAGATATCTATTGAAGAAAGATCAAGACTGTTTGTAGAGCTTATGAACAAAAGAAAGAAACACTTTGCAATGCTTAGTCTAAGAGAAAGAAGAAAGCCACCAACTAAATCTCAAAAGAGGAATCTAATGTCTACTTATCTTAAAAACAGGGTTGGATACAAACATCATCAATTGACGAGAAAAGAGCTATGAAGAGATCCAGAATTTGTTTGATAATGAAATGAGGAGAGTAAATACTTTTATTCCTATGGATTCTGAGGTAGTTAAAAGCAAAAAGGAAATAGATGAAAGTTCTAAAGGTACAAAGAATGAACTGGAATCTGATAAGTTAAAGAAGGCAGAAAGTAGTGAGGAGAAAGCTAAAGGCAGCAAAAAGAAGATACTTGGTAAGAAAAGAGCAGGGAAAGAGCAACAACAAGAATCTTCAAAGGGAGGACAAAGAATGAGATGATAAAGAGAATGTGATGCAGAAGAAGTTGAAGTAGATGATGAAGCTGAGCTGAAAAAGCATTTGTTGTGGGGAGATTTGAAAGTCATGTTTGAACCAGACAAAAGGAGTGATGTATGGAGAATTTTACAAGGATACAGGGTGACCATTTGGAAGTTGATTGATTCATCTGGAGTTCACTTTGTAAGGTTTGAAAATGTCCACATTTTTATGTTGGTTGAAAAGAGATATCCCCTCACACCAATAACCATCACCAATATGCTAAACAAGAAACTTCAAACTGATCATCAAAATGAGATGTGCTATCAGCTGCTAAAGCTTATGGTAAAGCAGCAAAAAGGTCAATGAAAGGTTTGAATGCATCTTCCTGAGTATGATGAAGACTTTTAAAGAAGAAACTTGAAGATTCAGAAGATGAACATCAAGTTTAGGGGAGGATTGTTGGGACTTAAAAGACTTCATGGATTCTTAGAAGTTACTACTGCTCAGGTACATAATGGAAATTATGCTAAGTGGTTAGTACTGGTAGTATAATGTTACCACTGCTAGTTACTACTATTAGTGTAATTTAGTACTGATAGCATAAAGTTACTGCTGTTAGTTGAAGTTAAGACTGCTCAGTGTTGAAGACTAAAATATAAGCTAAGTAGTTAGTGCTGCTAGTAGTAAATGTTAAGACTGCTAGTACAAGTTACTACTGTGAGTATATATTAGTACTGCTAGTACTAATATTACTACTGCTTATGTTTATTAGTGCTGCTGGTGAAAAGATTACAACTGCTGATTACAACTGCTTAAAGACTTTCTACTGTCAAGAGGATAAAGACGGATTAAAGAGATAAAGATTGTTTAGAGAACAAGAATACTTGTGAAGATAAGTATTAAGATATTTATGTACAAGATATACATAATGTATTTATTTAAAAGATTACGTTTATGTTTAGAAAAGATTAAGATATCTTAGGAATGTATTGTAAGCCGACTAGGACTCCTTAAGTCTATAAAAGGAGGCTCTAGGGCATTAGTTGAGATATCAGTTTTGCATATAAGTCTTCATAGTTGTCAAAGTCGATTAAGAAAAGCTTCAAGGTTGTAAACCCTAGTACTAAGTGAAGAGTACTCATATTATTGATCTAATAATATTGGAGCGTTTGGTTATATCTTTGTTTGTTCAAGATTACTGTTTTATTCATATTACTTCTAGGTATTAAGGTGTAGATTCCGCATACACTTTAATATACATACAAAGTTTCTAAAACAAGTTATTTTGGATTTATCCAAGGTAATTTAACCTTAGACAACCTAAGGAATCAATGTCTAGGATTACAAGGTTTTTAAAGAAACCTTAAAACCCTAATTTTTAAGAAATCAATTTGTGGTTAAAGTTTTCTGGGGTTTTTGAAGTTTAATTGATATAACAAGATTTATAATCGTCCTCTCTACCTTAATTGGTATGCAATATGATTTATGAATCATTGTTATTATTAAGGGTTTCTCTACATCGAATTCGGTTTTCTTTTTTGGTGATCTATTCAAATTCGGTAAAGTTAGGGTTTTCAAACCCTAATTCGGTAAACATGAAAAGAGTTCTGGTGATTTGAAGGTTGTTTCAAGGTTTGATTAGCGACAAGGGTTTCATTGTTAGGATCTGACGTCGTGGTAAAGAAGCAGCAGCAGGTCACGATCATATTTAGGGTTTTATACTCTAAACCCTAATTTATAAGCAGTTTCTTAATAGAACTAATAAAAACTCTAAAGTTGTAATTTCTATTATGTGATTATCATTTGACAAGCCCTGAAGAATAGATGTTATTCATCATCTAATAACATGATGTATCTGCTTATTACAAACTTATGTTTTTGATTGTCAAGATTGAAGGCAGTTTCATGATTTGTTTGATCTTCATTGTATTAACAATCATCAGAGAAGTAGGTATAATAAGCACTGCTACTATAGTGATGGGAATTAAAGTTCATTCATCATCATCAGGTCGCGCTCAAGATTTGGCGATTGCCTGTAATACTGTTGTTTTAATGTTTAATGTTGCTGCTTGAGGTTAGTATTGTGCGTGTTTAGGGTTATGAAGTAGGGTTATCAACTAAAAGGATAAATAAACATACATATTATCCCTATGATTGGTGATGGATCAGCCAACTTGTTATCATGGGCTGTCTTGGTGGTTGATGAGCCCGTACACAAAAGTTAGGTTCAAAGATAACATGAACTGAAATATTATTTTTGATAATAGGCTAGTAAATGCTATACATGGGTATATATTTGTATCCCAAAATGACAATTGTGATGAAACTGGTTTATGATTTTCGAATGAGATTACTATTTGAAAATGTTAGTGGATTTATATTGCCCTTACATATTAATACTGCTTGAGGTGATCGTTACTACTATTAGTAGTAATCATATATGTTTCTGCTGTTAGTTTTGTCTGAGAAAATGTTTCAACTGCTAGGATCAATTGATAATGGATAGAGGATGTTTTTAGTACTATCAGTTTTGACAGATATCGTTTGACACACACATGTTTGGATCTTGAATGCTTCATTTAAGAGGAAGCTAACGGATTGATTTTGGTTTAAAAAAAAGTTTAACGGCTCATATTTATTGAAGATGTGGTTACGAAGATTATTGTTTATCACCTATTTGAAGATGAAGTGGAATTATTTGGGTTTGTATTTTATCCTATCTTAAAGTGAGTGTAACACTTTAGATATAACTTGTTCGTGCTTAGAAACGATGTGACGAAGAATTGATAAATCTAGCAAAGGTGTGTGATTTTTCTTTTGGTGCTCAATGCTCACATTTGCTATCACTTTGGTTATGTATCTCATAGAATATGAGGATAAATTGTCAAGAGATTGCGGTCTCCCTATACATCGGTTTAGGTATACGTTCGAAGTCATGTGGATAGTACAAGACATAAGACACAAGTTTGTGTTATTCTACTTCTATATCAAGTTCGTTATACTTAGTTTTCTTCATCAGTGATCATTACATAGAGCCTATGGAATTGAAGATTGTTAATATAAGGGTTTCAGGGGAAGATTATTGTTAAAATGTTTAACCATTTATATGCTACATCGAGGTGAAGGTTTTTACTACTGCTAGGCTTTGTTACTACTGCTAGTGTAAGTTTCTACTGCTCAAGTTTATTTTTCTTAAGATGCGTCATGGAGGGTAATTTAAGTTGTTGAATACTTGGATTGGAAGTGTGATAGTGGTTCATAGTTGTGAAGATCAAAGTTGCATACTTTAGTCTCTTATTTGATATTGACAAAAAAGGGAATAAGATTTGATGATTTGCAACTTATAGATCCTTAGTAGCTTAAGGGGAAGTTTTCATTCGTATATTAACTTCAGGGGAAGTTCGTGCTTATTTGGTTTTGTCATTATCAACTAGGAGAAGATTGTTGGGAATTATATTTGAGTTGATAAGACAAAATAAGAATGAAACTAAAGGACTAAAATTGTCATTCAAGAATTCTACAAGCTGGTGGAGAATTATTGAAGATTTAGTCAAAGATATCAAATTATAAAGATATCAAAAGATCTCCTTATAAAGAAAGAAGATAATAGAAGATCAAGTTAAATATTTAAAAGATTTATGTTTATCTCTTTGTAAAACCTATTATCTCTAGTATATAAAGAGATACAAGTTATAGGTTTTAGGTATCCAAAAAAGTGTGTCAAGATGTAAACACCAGGAAAGTGTGTGTGTGTTCTAGGCGTCAAGTCCTCTAATGGACGCCTACGGTTTGTAGTTTTAGCCTCAAGGTAATCAAGGTTTTCTTTGATCCCTGTTATTAGTTAGAGTAACCGTTCTAGAATTGATCATCTAGAATTAGGGCTTTGAAGAATGTTTGGTTATTAATGAAGAACACCATGTTGAATATCTTTGTTCTTATTCCGCTTTGTTTTTATAACTTATGAACATTAATATTATCCTAGATAAAGGTCTAAACAACCTGAGCTACAACGATCTAACGATCATTATTAGGTTTTCACAAGCAGTATTTATGGATCTGATGAACCGAGTGTGTAGGTCGTATCTAGACAAGTTTGTGATAGTGTTCATTGATGACATCTTGATTTACTCTAAGACTTGAGAGGAGCATGAAGAGCATTTAGGATTGGTCTTAGAATTGCTTAAGAAAGAGAAATTGTACGCTAATCTTTCTAAGTGTGAATTCTGGTTGCAAGAGGTACAGTTTCTTGGGCATGTGATTAATGGTGATGGAATTCATGTCAACCCTAGTAAGATTGAGGTCGTTAAGAATTGGGAAGCCCCTAGAACTCCGTCTAAAGTTCATTCATTCTTAGGATTAGCAGGGTACCATCGTAGATTCATTGAGAGCTTTTCTAAGATAGCTAAACCACTTACTATCTTGACTTAAAAAATTAAGACCTTTGATTGGGGTGAGGAGCAGGAGAATGTGTTTCAAACTTTGAAGGATAAGTTGTGTAACGCACCTGTTCTAGCTCTCCCTGATGGACCAAAGGATTTTGTAGTGTATTGTGATGCATCTGGCCTAGGATTAGGTTGTGTGTTGATGCAAAGAGGTAAGGTGATAGCTTACGTATCTAGGCAGTTGAAAATTCACGAGAAGAATTATACTACCCATGATTTTGAGCTAGGAGCAGTTGTGTTTGCACTTAAGATTTGGAGACATTATTTGTATGGGACAAAGAGTGTCATATATACAGATCATAAGAGTCTCCAGCATATCTTTAGTCAGAAAGAGTTGAATATGTGACAGCGTCGCTGTATAGAGCTGTTTAGTGATTATGAATGTGAAATTAGTTAGTACCTGGTAAGGTGAATGTAGTAGCTGATGCACTAAGTAGGAAAGAGCGGGTGAAACCTAAGAGAGTTAAAGCGATAAACATGACCCTTCAGTTAAGTATTAAGGATAGGATACTAGCGGCTCAGAAAGAGGCGTTTGATGAGTCTGCGGGATTGCAGAAAGGTTTAGATAAGATGATTGACCTTAGGAATGATGGAGGGTTATACTACCTAGATCGAATATGGGTTCCTTTAAAAGGTGATATGAGAACCCTGATAATAGACAAAGCCTATAAGTTGAAGTACTCTGTACACCCAGGAGCTGATAGGATGTATTATGATGTTAGGGATAGGTATTGGTGGCCGGGTATGAAGAAGGACATAGCTATGTATGTGAGTAAGTGTTTGACTTCTAAAGGTTAAGGGAGCATCAGAGGCCATTTGGCTTACTGCAGAAACTTGAGATTCCCGAATGGAAATAGGAAGGGATAGCAATGGATTTCGTGACTAAGTTGCCTAAAACTAGTAGTGGGCATGATACAATCTGGGTCATTATGGACTGATTGACTAAGTCTGCTTATTTTTTACCTATGCGTGAGGATTATAAGATGGAGAGGTTAGCTAGGTTATACTTGAATGAGATTGTTGCTAGGCATGGTGTACCGATCTCGATCATATTTGATCATGATAGTTAGTTCACGTTGAGGTTTTGGTAGTCAATGCAAGAGGCATTAGGAACCCGGTTAGACATAAGTACAGATTACCACCCTCAGACTGACGGTCAGATTGAGCGTACTATTTAGACCTTGGAAGACATGCTTAGAGCGTGCGTCCTAGACTTTAGGGGAAGTTGAGATGTTCATCTTCCACTAGTTGAGTTTTCGTATAACAATAGTTATCATTCTAGTGTGAGGTGTGCGCCGTTTGAGGCCTTGTATGGTAGGAAGTGTCATTCCCCGATTATGTAGGCTGAAGTTAGAGAGGGTCATTTGATAGGACATGAGTTAGTGCAAGAAACCACTGAGAAGATCTCACAGATTAAGGATAGACTTAAGGCTGCGCGTGATCGCCAGAAAAGTTATGCTGATAAGAGGAGGAAACCTCTAGAGTTTAGTCTAGGTGACTACGTCTTGCTTAAAGTGTCGCCTTGGAAAGGTATGGTACGCTTTGGGAAGATGGGAAAACTAGCACCTAGGTTTGTTGGACCTTTTGAGATCATTGAGAAAGTAGGCCCCATAGCCTACAGGTTAGATTTGCATGAGGATTTAGATGGTGTTCATGACACATTCCACGTATCGAACCTTAAGAAGTGTTTGGCTGACCCAACACTGCAAGTGCCTTTAGATGAGATTCGAGTTGATGATAAGTTGAACTTTATGGAGGAACCTATGGAAATCAAGGAGCGAGAGTTTAAGAAGTTGAAGCGGGGTAGAATTGCCATCGTCAAGGTTCGATGGAATTCGAAACGTGGTCCTGAATTCACGTGGGAATGTGAAGATCAGATGAAGCTTAAGTATCCGCATCTGTTTAGTGCTAATAGTAGTTGAATTTCTAGGATGAAATTCTTTTAAGGGGAGTAGAATGTAACCCTTGTCCCTTTTCGTATATTGAATATTCTAATTTAGTCCTTCGACTATTTGACGTTTGTCGGTTATTTAGAATATCGTACTATGTTGGCAGTGATGAATTTATGAGATATGAAGCGTTTTATGGTTTATTGTGTATAATAAGCCTTATGGGAGGATACTATTATGCTATGTAAGTTTCGGGTGGTTGACCCGTAAATTTTTGAGAAATGCCGAAAAACAAGTCCCGACACGTCCGTTAATGTCTAAATGAGTTTTTAGGAGGTCTAATATGAAAATATGTAAAGTAAATACTCTAAGTTATTGGAAAAACATTTTTAAGATGAATAAAAATGCTAAATAACTTCGAGAAATATTTTACGATTGAGTTTTACGAGCTTTTAAACCCCTTAGTGATCCTAAACACACTAAAATGAGAAACAACCGGCATGACCCAACGGCATAGGGTGCACATGGTCCGGCTAGATACAAAAATAAAGACAAGATGGCACATTTTTAGCTCTTGTATCCACCCATGGTAGATAAACATAGGAGGTTCGTAGCTGTTAGTTGTGATCAAAGAGAAGTATGGTGTTGGAGAAACAACACGGTGTTAACATTATGGCGTTGGTAGTTCAAACCGAGATGACTTTGGGCGTGGCCGGGGAAGAGGCCGTGGGTCCGTGAGGGGTCGAGATGGTTATGAACGTGTCCAACGTGATGCCATGGTAGATGTTACGGGTGTTGTGAAGAATCAAAAGGGGTTGAGCTAAAGAAGACTTTGGACGTGACCGAGGTAAAAGTCGGGTGTCCGGAAAATGTCTTGCTCGCTGCTATGAATGAGTTGCGTGAATAAACGATTAAGGGGGTGAATGTTGGCTTAATCGTTTATGTGCATGGTTCACGTATGCATGGAGGCATTAGCTTTGGTTTAATAGGTCTATAGTTTTGTATAGTTAATAGTTAATAGTTAGGAATTGGTATTTAGTTTGACCGAAGTCTATGGACTCATGGGAAGAGTGGGTCAGTTGTGATACCGGTTCTTTAGGTAGAATAGTTGCTATTTGGTTGCTTCCACGTTTCTTAATTGTAAGGCTATAAATAGTGCCATGTTATTTATGAATGAAGTACACAAGAATATAATCTTCTGCAAGTTTCTGTTCACATACATATTCTTGAGTCTGAGTGTGAGTTTCTGAGGCTTCACATTCTACATTTGGTATCAAGAGCTTCGTTCGATTAAAGGCGGGTTTGAGAGTCGGTTTCAAGCAAAGGGTGTAGCCTTCGCTGCGGGGCGAACGCAGCAGGGAACCGATTCGGTCTTTAGGGGACGTTGTGTAGGATACCTATGATCTTCCTGTTCGTGATAAGAGTCTAACCGACGGAGGTGCGTGAAAAATGAACGTGAAGGATCCGTCAAAGCAGGTGGCTTTGGATTTTGTTCGTGTAGCAGGTTAAAGAAAACGGTAAAAGCGGTAGCTCGTTTTCTTGATCGGGTGAATAGAGCTCTTGGACGGGTTTGATCAGGAAAGGGTTTTAGTTGCGGCTCGTTTTCTGTGATTGTGTTTGTTCGTCGCAAGATACTAACCGGTGTTGCGGGATAAACGGACGGGGAGAGTCGGGATAAGAAAAGCAGGTGGCTTTTGACTCGGTTCGTTTTGCGGAAGACGGTAAAGGCGGGTGTGACCTTGTCTTCTTGATCGGTGGAAAAGTGTCTCGGAACAAGCTTGACTGAAGACGTTAAGGGCTGCGGGTTTCTCTTGATTGTATTGTTTTACAGCATTCAAGACGACGGGGGTGACCGGTGATAAACATAGGAGGTTCGTAGCTGTTAGTTGTGATCAAAGAGAAGTATGGTGTTGGAGAAACAACACGGTGTTAACATTATGGCGTTGGTAGTTCGAACCGAGATGACTTTGGGCGTGGCCGGGGAAGAGGCCGTGGGTCCGTGAGGGGTCGAGATGGTTGTGAACGTGTCCAACGTGATGCCATGGTAGATGTTACGGGTGTTGTGAAGAATCAAAAGGGGTTGAGCTAAAGAAGACTTTGGACGTGACCGAGGTGAAAGTCGGGTGTCCGGAAAATGTCTTGCTCGCTGCTATGAATGAGTTGCGCGAATAAACGATTAAGGGGGTGAATGTTGGCTTAATCGTTTATGTGCATGGTTCACGTATGCATGGAGGCATTAGCTTTGGTTTAATAGGTCTATAGTTTTGTATAGTTAATAGTTAATAGTTAGGAATTGGTATTTAGTTTGACCGAAGTCTATGGACTCATGGGAAGAGTGGGTCAGTTGTGATACCGGTTCTTTAGGTAGAATAGTTGCTATTTGGTTGCTTCCACGTTTCTTAATTGTAAGGCTATAAATAGTGCCATGTTATTTATGAATGAAGTACACAAGAATATAATCTTCTGCAAGTTTCTGTTCACATACATATTCTTGAGTCTGAGTGTGAGTTTCTGAGGCTTCACATTCTACATTTGGTATCAAGAGCTGCGTTCGATTAAAGGCGGGTTTGAGAGTCGGTTTCAAGAGAGGGTGTAGCCCTTCGCTGCGGGGCGGACGCACAGCAAGGAACCGGGTTTCGTCTTTAAGGGGCGTTGGGTTGTTTTTGTGTTGATCAGCTTCTTGTGCGTGGAAGCTGTGTATGCAACCTTTGGTCATTTGTTCGTGATAAGAGTCTAACCGACGGAGGTGCGTGAAAAACGAACGTGAAGGATCCGTCAAAGCAGGTGGCTTTGGATTTTGTTCGTTTAGCAGGTTAAAGAAAACGGTAAAAGCGGTAGCTCGTTTTCTTGATCGGGTGAATAGAGCTCTTGGAACAGGTCTGATCGGAAAAAGGGTTGGGAATGTTTTACAGCAGAAGACGGAGGCGATAAGGTGTTTCGGGACATCCATTGTCGTGGAGGAGACGGGGAGTACCGTTCGAGACGACGGGGGTGACCGGTGATGAACATAGGCGGTCCGTAGCTGTTAGTTATGATCAAATCCGACGGCAGGTTGTAGGTTACCGAGAAAATGGGGAGATTAACCGGGTCGCGGGATAAACGGACGGGAAGAGTCGGGAAAAGCAGGTAGCTTTGATTCGGTTCGTTTGGCGGGTGAAAGAAAATGGTAGAAGCGGGTGGCTTTGTTTTCTTGATCCGTGGTATAATGCTCTCGTGTCACAGAAGTGTTATGATCAAACGGGTTCTGTGTGGTGACAAACAAAGTCGGGTGTTGGTTAACATCATGGCGTTGGTAGTTCAAATCGGGTGGCTTTGGACGTGGCCGGGGAAGAGGTCGTGGGTCCGGGAGGAGCCGAGATGGTAGTGAACGTGTCTCACGGAATGCCATGGTACATGTCACGGTGTTGCGAACAATCAAAAGGATTTGAGCTAGAAAAGA
>BQNB010046570.1:7500-43620 GCA_026074375.1 Tanacetum coccineum
AGGCTCGAAGTCTTTTGCTCATGGCATTGCTAAATGAGCATCAACTTACTTTCAACCAGTATGTTGATGCTCAATTAATGTTTGCTGCCATTAAAGCTAGATTTGGAGGGAATGAAGCAACAAAGAGAACTCAGAAGGCTCTACTGAAGCAACAATATGAAAACTTCAATGCTTCAAGCTTAAAATCACTTGATTCTATCTTTAATAGGCTTTAAAAGCTTGTTAGTAGATTAGCAATTCTGGGTGTAGTTACTCCTCCAGAAGATCTAAATGTTAAATTCTTGAGAAGCTTACCTTCTGAGTGGGATAATCATGTGGTAGTCTGGATGAACAAACCCGACTTTAATACTATGGGTTTGGAGATTTTGTTATAACCAATTTTAAATTGTTGAACATATGGTTATGAAATCTACTGATGATAACAATGATGATATGAACTTGGCATTTATACCACTTACAGTCCTAAGCCTTAGTACTAATTACAATTAATACTGTTAACATGGAGTTAGGACTGGCACCGCAAGGTTAAATATTGGTAGTACTAAAACTTAGTACTGCTAGTTTTAGATGATGTGCCACAATTTATGCTTTTTGTACACTCAACACAAGGGTCTCAACTAGTTCATGAAGATCTTGAGCAACTTCATGATGATGACTTAAAAGACAAAGAAATAGATCTAATGGTGGAATATGGCACTGATAAGTTAGAGGGCAAGTGAAAGTCTATCGGGAGAACTGGAAGGAAGATTATCATTATGGAAGCAGTACTGCCTGGATATGATAATTCAAAGTAGTAGTTTAACTGACATATAAAATACGGACATTTTTGCAGGAATGACAGAGGGGGGGCACAAGAAGTAAAGACAAAGACAATTGGAATCAAGGAGACTCATCAAAGGCAGTAAGGATTGATGATGCTCTCTGGAAAATAGGCCAAATGTTTGCTATAGATGGTGCTGGATTTGATTGGAGTGACATGCAGAGGATGATATTCCAAGCAAACATAGCTCCTTCATGGCTTCACATATTCTGAGGTTAATCAATGATAATCTTGTTCTAAATCTTGTTTGCAAATATGAAGCTCTAAAGAAACAGTATGATGATTTGCTTGTTAAATTAGATGATACTGGTTTTAAGCTTCTACAAATACAAAGAGGTTTATCAATTTTAGAAGGGCAAATCATTAAATATAAAGAATCTGAAGTCCTTTTTTTCTGAGGAAATTGCTTTTCTTAAAAGAAGTATAGGTCACAAAGAATATCTAATGGGATTACTTAGGACTGAACTTGAAAAAGTTAAGGAAGAAAGGGAGGGGTTTGAGTTTAAGATTGCAAAGTTTGAAAAATCATCAAAAGACTTAGATCAGTTGTTAGCAAGTCAGATACCTGACAAGAGCAAAAAGGGATTTGGATACAATGTTGTCCCCTCACCTCATCCTTTGATTCTATCACAACAACTTAGATTTATCTTATTCAGGTCTACAAGAATTCAAAAAATCCGAGGTAAATGAGTATGGACTTAGGGATTCAAGTGTAATGACTATCACTGGTTGTGATAAAGAGTCAAATAATTCTAAGGAGAATACTGATGACTTTTTAAAACAACAACAAAAGACTGATTCTAGCTTATTTAAGTCTCCACTTAAGGTAGACAAAGATTGGAAAGAAAAGTTTTTTTGTCCTGCTAATCAAGTTAGGGAAGAAGAACCTAAGAAAGCTAAAGAGAATAATGATGCTCCAATCATTAAAGATTAGGTGTCAGATGATGAGGAAGAAGTTGAGCCTATCCCAAAGGTAGAAAAGAAAACTGCTATACCCTACTTGATAATAAGAGACGAGTCAGTTTTAAACCTGAAAAACCATTAGAGGTCAGTTAGGTATGTAGAGATGTACAGGTCACAGGGACCTAGGGGGAATCAAAGGAATTAGAATGGTCAAAAATTTAATCAGTTAGGATGTAACTTTGTGTTAAATAATAAGGCATGTTTTAACTATGGAAGTTTTGATCACATTTAGTACAGCTATCCTAAACATATAGTTCCAAGAGCAGTATTAATGAAGACTGGCCTAAAAACTGTTAATAATGCAAGGCCTGTTAATACTGTTAGGTCTGTTAACACTGGTAGACCTTTTAGTACTGCTAGGTCTTTTAATACTGTTAGGCCTTCTTATACTGCTCACCCAAAATCAACAGTTCTTTATGCTAGACCAAGGACACATTTTTAAAATCAAGCACAATCAACTGTTCAAAGGACATTTTACAAGAAAACAACATTAACAAAAAGTTCTAATAATCAAAATATTAATACTGGTAGACAAACTGTTAATACTGTTAGGCAAAATGTTAATACTGTCAGGGCAAAGGGATTTAATGCTGTTAAGCCCTCAGCATGTTGGGTTTGGAGACCTATCAAACCCAATGGTGCATCACTAGTTTTTAACAAATATAATTACATTGATGCACGAGGCAGATCCAAGTCAGTAATGGCTTGGGTCCCCAAAGATAACTAACTTCATAAGTTTTGTATGCAGAGCAATTCACAGCTAAATGATAAAGGATTTGTTGATAGTGGATGCTCAAGGCACATGTCTGGAAACATAGCCCATCTTTCAGATTTCAAAGACTTTGATGGAGGTTATGTTACTTTTGGTGGAGGAGCAAATGGAGGGAGAATAACTGGCAAAGGTACTATTAAAACTGATAAACTTGATTTTGATGATGTATACTTTGTCAAAGAGTTGAAGTTCAACCTTTTTAGTGTCTCACAAATGTGTGACAAAAAGAACTATGTTCTTTTCACTGACTCTTAATGTCTTGTCCTTCTCCTAATTTTAGTTCGCCTGATTGAAAATCAGATATTCTTAAAATTCCTAGACAGGATAACATGTACAGTTTTGATATGAAAAACATAGTTCCTAAAGATGGTTTAACTTGTCTAGTTGCAAAATCTACATCTGAGGAATTAAGGTTATGCATAGGGAGGACTTGGTATGTTTTTTAAGAAATATTAATAACTTGTCAAAAGAAAATCTTGTAAGAGACTAGCCTTTAAAAAGATTTAAGAATGAATAAACTTGTGTTGCTGTTCTTAAGGTAAGCCAACACAGAGCCTCTTGTAAGACCAAGGCCTTTAATCCTATTACTAAGCCATTGTTTATGTTGCATATGGATCTCTTTGGTCCAACTTTTGTTAGTAGTCTTATGCATAAAAAGTATTGCTTGGTAGTTACTGATGATTATAGTAGATTTTCATGGGTTTTCTTTTTAAAAACTAAGGATGAAACAAGTGGAGGATCCTAAAAAACATATTATCAAAGAGATAGAATACATTGTAGATTAAGAAAGTGAAAGATAATCAGAAGGGATAATGGGACAGAGTTTAAAACAAAATTCATGGCATGAGGTTCTGTAGGAAAAAGGTATTTAAAAGAGAATATAGTATAGCTAGGACACCTCAAGCAAAAATGGTTTGTAGCTAGAAAGGAAGAATATGGACGCTCATTAGGGCTTGCTAGAAACCATGTTAGCTGGACTCTAAGTTAACTACAATATTTTGGGCGGAACTCTAATGCTTGCTATGTACAAATCAGGTTTTTAATTGTCAAGCCTCATAACAAGACTCATTATGAAACTTCTTTAGAGGTATTAAACCAGCTTTAGGCTTCATGATGAAAACCCATTTGATGTCATGTTACTATTCTCAATACCTCTAGTAAGTTGGGAAGTTTGATGGAAAATGTGTTGAAGGTTTCTTTTGTATGGATATTCTTCTTAAGTAGCAAAAGCTTTTTGGGTATACAACATTGAAACCAGAAAGAAAAAGTTCAGGAAAACTTGCATGTTGGGTTTTTAGAGAATAAACCTATGTTAGAAGGAAATGGTCCAAAGTGGTTGTTTGATCTTGATTCTCTAACCCAATCAATGAATTATGTACCAGTGGTTGCAGGGACTTTTTCTAATGATTTTGCAGCGTTATCAAGGAGATTCTGAGTTCTAGTAGCTATTCTAAACAAGATCAAGATAATCAAGAATTTGTATTGCCATGCCCATATTTGAAGGATGCTTATATTTTGATGTGCTTCACCCGGATCTGTTGCTGATGCTCAAATACAAGATCAAAATAGGACTCATGATGATTGTAGTCTTTAGAATAATGGTACTGTTGATCAACAAGTTAATACTGCCAATCCAGAAGTTAATACTGGTAGTAGAGATGTTAGTACTGCTGTCCCTAAAGTTAATACTGCTACTCCTGAAGACTTGATGGGACCAATTCCTACATCTGAAGACACACAAGTGGAGAATCAAGAAATTGAATTAGGGAACATTTCACCATCTTATGCAGTTTCTTTCTCTTATACAAGAATCCACAAAGATCACCCAATTTTGATCATGTTGATTGGTGTGAATGTTGCAGTCTTTGTTCAACAAGAAGTATGACAACTTCTTATTCTGAACTAGGATTCTTGGTTGCCATATATAAAGAAAGGACTAACCAGACCTTTCAGACATGTTTTTTGATTGTTTCCTCTCTCAGATGACCTACAGAGTTTCTAAAGCTCTTAGTAATCCTGCATGGGTAGAAGCAATACAGGAGGAACTCCTACAGTTCAAACTGTAAAAGGTATGGGTTCTTGTAGACTTACCTAAAGGTCATAGAGCAATTGGTACAAAGTGGGTCTATAGAACCAAGAAAGATGAAAGGGGGATTGTCATCAGGAACAAAGCAAGACTTGTTGCCCAAGGACATACTCAAGAAGAGGGCATCAACTATGATGAAGTCTTTGCACCTGTGGCTAGAATTGAGGCAATAAGAATATTCCTAGCTTATGCTTCTTATATGGGTTTTACAGTCTACCAAATGGATGTCAAAAGTGCTTTCCTATATGGTCAAATTGAAGAGGAAGGTTAATGTCTTTTTGTCTACCTCCAGGTTTGGAAGGTCTCTAAAATCCATCTGATAAGTCTTATAAAGTTGTGAAAGCCACTTTATGGGACTTCATCAAGCACAAGAGGCTTGGTATGACACATTGGCCACTTATCTTTTGAGCAATGGATTTCAAAGAGGACAGATTGATCAAACTTTATTCATCAAAAGTCAAAAGGGTCATATCTTGCTTGTTCAAATCTATGTAGATGACATTATTTTTGGATCTACCAAGAAGGAGCTTTATGATGAGTTTGAGAAGCTTATGACGGATAAGTTTTAGATGAGTTCTATAGGAGAACTTACCTTCTTTTTAGGATTGCAGGTCCAACAGAGACTGAAGGGCATTTTTATAAGTCTAAGATAATATTGTCATGAAATTGTGAGAAAGTTCAACCTACTCAGATGTAAAGTCTGCCTCCACTCCTACAGATTTGGAAAAGTCTTTGGTTCAAGATGGAGATGCTGATGATGTTGATGAACATCTTTATAGATCTATGGTTGGATCTTTGATGTATCTTACAGCATCCAGACCAGATATCATGTTTGCAGTATGTACATGTGCAAGGTTTCAGGTTTCCTCAAAAACATCCCATCTCTTGAGTGTCAAAAGAACTCTTTAGATACCTTATGGAAAACATCTCTAGGTTCTTTGGTTTCATAAGGATTCTCCCTTGAATAGTTTGCTTACAACTTAATAGTGGATTATGTGCGAGCTACACTTGATAGGAAGTCACCACTGGAGGTTGTGAGTTTTTTGGGAAAATAGGTTGATTTCCTGGCAATGCAAGAAACAACTATAGTTGCACACTTTTACAACTGAAGTTGAATATGTTGGCTGCTGCAGTTGTGTGGAAACAGGTTCTCTTGGATCCAAAACCAATTGCTGGATTATGGTACAATTTTATGAAACACTGGCTATTTATAATTGACAATACTAGTCCTTATCTGTTAATAGAAAATCCTGTTCAACATTCTAAAACACAAAACATATTAGAGATTAGGCATCTTTTATAAAGAGATTTGCAATTCTAAAAAGTTGATTCAATTGGCTAAATTGACACTCAACATTATGTTGCAGATTTCTTAAAAAAAAGGTTTTGATGCTGGTTGATTTCAGTTACTTGGTCTCAAGTATTGGACATGCTCAAATCCTTTAAGGCCTAAATCTCTTATTTGTTTTGTAAGTTTGGTTAAATGTTAGTATTGTACGTCTTATCAATTATACTGCTATTCTAATTGTATACTGCTAGTTATCTTTAAAAAAATGTTTGTTTTATAACTGTTTACTTATAGTTAGTACTGCTGGTTATTTCTATGTATCACTGTTAATCCTGTTAGTAACACTTAATACTGTTAAACATGAAAAATGTTTAGATTATGTTTTTCTTGGTTTTAAGCTAACTTTTTCTGGATAAACAATGAAGTGTGCAATTGGTTACTCCATAATGTATTATTTAAGGGGAGGAAAAAAGTTGGTTGTTCTTGAATTGTTGGTTGTCACACCACACAACAACGCATGGGTATCAGTTCACCATGTCTAATAGACTCAGAATTGGACTAGTCCAGAGCAAACGGCTACTGGTAAAGACTTCTCAAATCCGTTTATAGTTGATAGTTTACTCAAAACTATATGGTTATCATTGCACCATGTTTTTCTAATGAAGCAATGGCTAGTCCAAAGCAAACGGCTATTGGTAAAGACTCCACAAATCCGTTTATAGTTGATAGTTTACTCAAAACTATATGGTTATCATTGCACCATGTTTTTCTAATGAAGCAATGGCTAGTCCAAAGCAAACGGCTATTGGTAAAGACTTCTCAAATCCGTTTATGGCTGGTAGTTTGCCAAAAACTACACTGTGTGTGAGTTTGTGAGCTAAAAGAAAAGAGAGAATTGGTGAGCTCAAAAACAGAAAGAGAGCTGTGTGAAAAATAGACAGAGTGCAATGTGAGTTAAAAGAATTGAGAGATTCAATGTGAGCTTAAAAACAGAATGAGAGATTGTGTGAATCTATCTTTGCATAATACAAAGGTTTGGAGTTTGTACTGCTGTTGGTGGAGAAGTTAATACTGCTAGGCTTATTTTAGTACTGCTAGACCAACTTTAATACTGCTGGATGACCGTTAGTACTGTTTGGCCCTAACAGATTTTTCATTAATTATAGAGCCGTTGAGATATTTCCGCCAAATACCTATCGAATAGGGGTTTGACCAATTGGACTTTCGTGATCCTTATATAAATTCGCATAGTTTATTCACGATAACTTCAAATTTCTTTAAATTGGTCAAATAATATCTCTACGTTTTCTCTATAAAATTGCAATTAACTTTCTCCAGCCTTCATACTTACATACACGATCATATCCCACACGATAACTCACACTTTTAATCATGGCCAACTTGGAATTTTGTGACAAGCACAACATGGTCGCGTTTTTAGAGAAATCTACGGGCAGTGACGGGTTTCATCAAGTCATCGATTTCCTAACTCGAAGTCACATTTGCTATGCACTCACTAAGAAGCCAGATGTTTGTGTCTCCTTTATCAAACAATTTTGGAGGTCTGCTGAAGTTACTACTGCTGATAACGGAGAAGTCAAGATTATTGCTACAATTGATGGTCACTCAATGACTATCACTGAAGCTTCTTTACGACGACATCTCAAGTTGGATGATCAGGATGGTGTTACTTCTATACCCAACTCAGAGATCTTTGAGCAATTGGCGCTTATGGGATATCACACTGACTCAGATAAGTTAACTTTTCAAAAGGGTGCTTTTTCACCTCAATGGAGGTTTCTTATCCACTGTATTCTTCATTGTATTAGCCCAAAGAAGACTGCTTAGGAGCAGTTTAGTAGTAACATTGCCACTGCCTGTTGATGTATAGCTACCTAGGAAATTTAATTGTCTTGGATATGATTTTTGAACATATGGCATCAAATATTTCAAGCCCCCATAGGTTTTTGATGTACCCTAGGTTCATTCAAATATGCCTAGATATGCAGAGACACCAAATTCAACAACACACAAGGACATATCCTGTTCCATCTCTTAGTATGAAAGTGTTTAACAATATGAAGAGACCTACAAAGGGTTATTCAGGTCAGGAGGTTGCTTTATCACCCATATGTAGATTGTTAATGACCTTCCACTTCACCTTCCAGAATCACATCCTCACCTTCCCACTCACCTAAACATTCACCTTCCCCTACACCTTCCCCTTCTCCTGAACCTACCCCTGATCATACCACTGCTGATATAACACAACCATTACCTATACAACCATCACCAACACTCCCATCATCTGGAGTAGAACACCATTTTCCTACACCCCATGACTCACCTCTCCATGCTGTTTACTCATATGGAAGTGATGAGGGTAGCTTGAAACTTAATGCATTGATGAATTTGGTTACCAAACTTTCTGACAGGATTGGAGTATTGCAGCCTGAATTGTATGATGACCAAAGAAAACTACGTTCTGCTTATACTAAGCTTATTTTCAGGGTCAAGAAGCTAGGGAGTCTCAGATAACGATTGGGAATCATGGAGCACAAACTAGGGTTGTTCTTTCAAATGATGAAGACATTGCAGATGATTCTTCTAAACAGGGGAGGAAATTATCTGATGCAGAGGTTCAAGATAAAGGAATTATGAAAACTGAAACGTGTAATTCAAGATGTGACTCCTACAGAAGTAATTCGAGTCAAGAAAGCAGTGGAAAAAGGAAGTGTTGAAGTTAGTACTGCTGGAGCAAAACAAGGTACTGCTTGTGAAGAAGTTCCAATAGTTAGTATTGCTGAGGTAATTCTTAGTACTGCTGGAGGAACTATTACTTATACAAGAAGGAGTGAAGAGAAAAGGTCAAGACAAGACAAGGGAAAAGCTATAATGATAGAATCTGAGCCCAAGAGAACGTCTAAGAAAGAATTGAAACAAGACAGAATTAAGTTTCTGCTGATTGGGGGGATGAAGCCATCAGAATTGAAAGAGCCAATAAATGAATGTAGGAACAAAGAGCTCAAATTGCAAGAGATGAGGAGATTGCTAGACAGTGGGATGAAGAAGAAAGGAAAAGAGCTATGGATGAAGCTAAGTCTTCTAAGAAGATAGATTGGAATGATCCTTCAGTCATCAGATATTAATATCTAAAAATGAAGCCTCAAAGAATGTTGCTCCAAGCAAGAAGAAATATGATTCAAATACTTGAGAATCGGGGAATACAGATTAGGACTTCAAGGAATGTATTACAATGACATTGGCTAATCTTTTGAAAAGTTTGGGATTTTAATCAAATATTGAGCCTATGGATGCGAGCATGGAAGTGAAAAGCAAAGTCTCCTAAAAGATTGTGGTATAAGAGGTTCGATACACAAGAAGAAATGAAAGAAGTTGTTAAAGAACCTGGAGCAAAGAGAAAGAAGTCTATTCCTAGAAAAAGCACAAGGAAGAGACAAAAGTTAGAGGAAGATGCTAAGAAAGAAGAAGTCAAAGGATTTTTGGATATAATACCAAGAGACGAGGTTCCTATGGAGGTTGAATCTCTATCTACAAAGTTTCCTATTATGAACTGGAAGACTTGTGTTTTGACAAAGAACTTCATGTATTATCAAGTCTTCAGAGGGGATGACAGTTCTAAGAATTAATAAGATTTGAGTAAGTAGCTTGAAGACTTTAATAGCCAGGATGTAGAGAGTTGTACGATAGTCAAGGAAAAGTATAGTGCTTTAAGACTGGAAGGATTTGATTTGATGATGTAGGGAGATTTATATACTCTATTTAAGTCTGATGAAGAGGATGAGATTTGGAAAAATCAGCATGAATATATTGATAAGCTGGAGATTATGTGACTTTATGGTATTCATATTTTGTTGATGGAATGGATATAGCAATTCATATGCTGACAGAGAAGAAATATCCTCTAAGTCAAGAGATGTTATCAAATATGTTAAGTAGAAGATTGGAGGTCGATCATGAGAGTTCACAGGCGTTTGAACTCCTAAGGTTTATAAGATCTCAAGTGCAGAAGTAAAAGAAATGTTTGAAAGAATCATCAGTAAAGGAAGAAGACTAGAAGATTTAGTTTAGAAGAAACTTGGTGATTTGAAGGACAATCACAAGTTTTTTTTTTTCTTTTTTTTTTTTTATTTTTTTTTTTCTTTTTTTTTTTTTTTTTGGTTTTAGGAGGGAGGTATTGTTATGATAAATCATTCACAAGGACTTAATACTACCAACGGTACTAATGGAGTTAGTACTGCCAGTACAAACTTAGTACTGCCAGTGTTAATTAATACTGCTAGTAGAAAAAGTTAGTACTGCTGATGGTCAAAGCTGCTGAATTAAAGATAAGGATGCATGGAGATTATTTTAGGATGTTTATATTTGAATTTTTACTAATCCTAAAAGATAGGTTGTTATCTTTTCAAGTCATAAAAATACTTAGAGAGAAAAATTGTAATAGCTTCAAGGTTTGTAACCCCAGTACTACAAGAGTACTCGTATTATTCTAATAATATTGAAGCAGTGTGTTCATTGTTCAGTGTTTGTTTAGTTATCACTATTTTATTGATAAACACCTCTAGAGTATCAAAGTGTAGATTCCGCATACACTTTGGTATACATACAAAGTCTCAACCATTGTTATTTTGGATTCATCCAAGGTAACAAACACTTTACTACATAAAGAATCGATCAAGGCGTGAGATCAACAATGGTTGGGTTAAACATTTGCCATTAGTCGAGTTTTCATACAATAACAGTTATCATGCTAGCATTAAGGCTGCACCGTTTGAAGCACTTTATGGTCGAAAGTGTCGTTCACCCATGTGTTGGGCCGAGGTTGGACAAGTTCAACTCACTGGTCCAGAATTAGTGCAAAAAAACATCAGAGAGGATCATCCGAATAAACATGGATTCAAACCGCTCGCGATCGACAAAAGAGCTACGCTGACTTAAAGCGTAAATCGATGGAATTTCAAGTTGGAGATAAAGTTATGCTTAAGGTTTCGCCTTAGAATGGGGTCGTATGTTTTGGCAAACAGGGGGAGTTAAACCCCAAATATGTTAGACCTTTCAAAGTGTTGAAAAAGGTTGGAGCCGTTGCTTACAAGCTTGAGCTTCCTCAAGAGCTGAGCAGGGTTGTTAGGAATAAATTTTCATATGACTTAATACTGCCAACAGTACTAAAGGAGTTAGTACTGCCAGTACAAAGTTAGTACTGCCAGTATTAAGTTAGAACTGCCAATGTTACTTAATACTGCTAGTAGAAGGAGTTTGTACTTCTAAATGGTCAAAGCTGCTAAACTAAAGATAAGGATGCATGGAGAATATTTCGGAATACTTATATTTGAATTGTAACTGAACCTTAATGATAAGCTGATATATTTGTAAAGGGCTCCTTGTATTTCTATAAAAAAGGTGATCCTAAGTTTTGTTTTAGATAGAACTTTTAGAGATACATTTAGAGAAAATTTGTAATAGCTTCAAGGTTTGTAACCCCAGTACTTCAAGAGTACTCGTATTATTTAATAATATTGAAGCAGTGAGTTTTGTGTTCATTGTTTGTTTGTGGTCATTACTGTTCCATTAATAAACTTCTCTAGAGTATCAAAGTGTAGATTCCGCATACACTTTGGTATACATACAAAGTCTCAATCTTTGTTATTTTGGATTCTTCCAAGGTAACAAACTCTTTATATCATAAAGAATCGATCAAGGCGTGGGATCAACAAGTGGTATCAGAGCCTGTGCTTTGAGAAACTTTGATCTAGGGAAAATGGAGTTAGAAAATTCTCAGAACAATGCGTTGGCAAAGCTTCCCATGCTCAAACTAGGAGAGTATGAGATGTGGGAAATCAGAATCAAGCAGTACTTTCAGATCCAAGATTATGCATTATGGGAGGTAATAGAAAATGGAAATTCTTGGGTACCTATTCCTGTTACAACACCAGAATCAGGTCCATCAACAGCATTGAAGATGACTGTGCCCTCTACTACTGAAGAAAAGATTTGCAAGAAGAATGATGTCAAAGCCAGAAGTCTTCTCCTTATGGCACTCCCAAATGAACATCAGCTTACCTTTAACCAGTATGTTGATGCTCAATCTATGTTTATTGCTATTAAAGCTCGCTTTGGAGGAAATGATGCAACAAAGAAGACACAGAAGGCCTTACTGAAGCAACAGTATGAAAACTTTAATGCTACAAGCTCAGAATCTTTGGACTCTATCTTTAACAGGCTTCAAAAGCTTGTTAGTAGATTAGCAATTCTTGGTGTAGATACTCCTCCAGAGGATCTAAATGTTAAGTTTCTAAGAAGCTTACCTTCTGAAATGGTGATGACACATTGTGGTAGTCTGGATGAACAAACCCAACTTTGAAATATGGGTTGGATGATTTACAACAATTTTAAAATTGTTGAACAAAAGGTTAAGAGAACTGTTGCTGCTAATAATGATGATAAGAACTTGGCATTTCTAACCACTTCCAGTCCAAGCAGTACTAATACTATTAATACTGTTAACACTGGAGTTAGTACTGGCAACACCAAGGTTAATACTGCTAGTACTGAAAACTTGTCTGCCTAGTTTTTAGTGATGCACAGTTTTATGCTTTTTGTCCATCTCAACCACAAGGGTCTCAACATAGTTCATGAAGATCTGGAGCAAATTCATGATGATGTTTGGAAGAAATGGATCTAAAGTTGGAATTATGGCACTCGATCTGAGCATGAGGGCAAGAATAGTTCTATCAAGAACTGGAAGGAGATCAATCATTGATGATAGTTCTTGTATGCTGGATATGATAAATCAGTTCAGAATGTTTCAAATGTCATAAAAATGGGACATTTTGCCAGAGATATTGCAGAGCACTCAAGAAGTAAAGAAAATAGAAATTGGAATCAAGGAAGCTCATCAAAGGTAGTAAGGATTTAAAGATGCTTCTGAAATGAAAAGGCAATGCGTGCTTTATAAGGGGAATTTGGTGCTGGTATTTGATTGAAGTGAAACATGGCAGAGGGTATGAAATTCAAGCAAAACATAGCTCTCAGGGCATTCACAGATTCTGAGGATCAATATGATAATCGTGTTCTAAATCTTTGTTTTGCAAAATTATGAAGCTCTTAAGAAACAGTATATGATGATTCTTACTAGTTTAAATTAGACTTGATACTGGCTTCTAAAGCAGCTACATATTAAAAACAGTATGGTCAATTTTTAGAAGCACAAGTAGTTAAATATAAAGGACATTAAAGTCCTTTTTTTATGAAAAGATTGATATGCTAAAAAGAGTGTAGGTCATAAGGAATTTATCTAATGGGATTAGTTAAGGACTGTGAACTTGAGAAAATGTTAAGAAGAAAAGGACGGGGATTGAATTTAAGCTAGCAAAGTTGAAATCATCTATAGACTTAGATGAATTGTTAGCAAGTCAGGTAAAACTGACAAGAGAAAAAGGGGTTTGGTTATAATGCTGTCCCCTCTCCTCATCCTTGATGTCTAACAGACCAAACCTTTAGACTTATCTTATCAGGCCTTTGAGATTCTAACACCTAGGGTAAATGAGTATGGTACTAGGGATTCAAGTTTAAGCCAACCATGTGTGTGATCGAGAGTCAGATATTCTTAAGGAGAATACTGATGAATCTTTTAACCAACACCCAAGACTGTTACATGAAAACTAGTCATCTATGTCTCCTACTTAAGGTAGACAAAGATTGGAAAAAGAAAAGTTTTTTCATCCTGCTTATCATATTAGGGTAGATGAACCTAAAAGGCTAGAGAGAATATGCATGCTCCAAATTTTGAAGATTGGGTGTCAGATGATGAGGAAGAAGTTGAGCCTATCCCTAAGGTAGAAAAGAAAACTGCTATACCTACTGCTACTAAGAAAGAGTCAGTTAAAACTGTAAAACCAAGTAGAAGGTCAGTTAGGTATGCTGAGATGTATAGGTCACAGAGACCTAGGGGGAACCAAAGGAGTTGGAATGGTCAGAAATCTAATCAATTAGGATGTAACTTTGTTTTTAATAACCCCCCCCCCCCCCAAGCCTGCTTTATTTATGGTTTAATTTTGATCACACTCATCAATTGTTCCTAATGCTTTACAACATTATGGTTCCAAGAGCAGTCTTAATGAAGAATGGCTAAAAACTGTCAAAATGCAAAGACTATAATACTGTTAGGTCTTGATAAAACTGCAGACTTTCTTTATATGCTTAGGAATGTTAATACGTTTAGGCTCTATAATACTGGCTCACCCAAAATACACAGTTCTGTGTACACCAAAGACACATTCCAAAGACTCATTTTCAAAATCAAGCACAAAGGCCCTTTTACAAGAATACAGCATTAACAAAAAGGTCTAATATTCAAAATATTAATACTGCTAGACAAGCTGTTAATACTGTTAGGCCAAATGTTAATACTGTCAGGGCAAAGGGATTCAATGCTGTTAAGCCCTCAGCATGTTGGGTTTGGAGACCTATCAAATCCAATGGTGCATCATTAACCTTTAACAAATATAATTATATTGATGCACGAGGCAGATCCAAGTCAGTAATGGCTTGGGTCCCCAAAGGTAACTAACTTCATAAGCTTATGTGTGCAGAGTAATTCCCAATTAAATGAAAAAGGATTTGTGGATAGTGGATGCTCAAGGCACATGTCTGGAAACATAGCTCACCTTTCAGATTTCAAAGAATTTGATGGAGGTTATGTTACTTTTGGTGGAGGAGCAAATGGAGGAAGAATCACTGGTAAAGGTACTATCAAAACAGATAAACTTGATTTTGAAGATGTATACTTTGTCAAAGAGTTGAAGTTTAACCTTTTTAGTGTCTCACAAATGTGTGACAAAAAGAACTATGTTCTTTTCACTGATTCTGAATGTCTTGTTCTGTCTCCAAATTTTAAGTTGCCTGATGAAAGTCAAGTACTTCTTAAAATTCCTAGACAGAACAACATGTACAGTTTTGATATGAAAAACATAGTTCCCAAAGATGGTTTAACTTGTCTAGTTGCAAAGGCTACATCTGAGGAATCAATCTGAGGAATCAATGGTTTAACTTGGTCATGTCAATTTTAAAAATATTAATAAACTTGTCAAAGAAAATCTTGTGAGAGATTTACCTTTAAAAAGATTTGAAAATGATCAAACTTGTGTTGCCTGTCTCAAAGGCAAGCAACATAGAGCCTCTTGTAAGTCCAAGGCCTTTAGTTCCATTACTAAGCCTTTGTATATGTTGCATATGGATTTGTTTGGTCCAACTTTTGTTAGCAGTCTTATGCATAAAAAGTATTGCTTGGTAGTTACTGATGATTATAGTAGATTTTCATGGGTTTTCTTTTTAAGAACTAAGGATGAAACTAGTGAGATCCTTAAAAACTTTATCAAAGAGATAGAAAACCTAGTGGATAAGAAAGTTAAGATAATCAGAAGTGATAATGGGACTGAATTTAAAAACCATGTGATGGATGAGTTCTGTAGAGAAAAAGGTATAAAAAGAGAATACAGTGTAGCAAGGACACCTCAACAAAATGGTGTAGCTGAAAGAAAGAATAGGACTCTTATTGAGGCTGCTAGAACAATGTTAGCAGATTCTAAGTTACCTACAACATTTTGGGCAGAAGCAGTTTCTACTGCTTGCTATGTACAAAATAGGGTCTTAGTTGTCAAGCCTCATAATAAGACTCCTTATGAACTCTTTAGGGGTATTAAACCAGCTATAGGATTTATGAAGCCATTTGGATGTCATGTTACAATTCTTAATACCTTAGATAAGTTGGGCAAGTTTGATGGCAAAAGTGATGAAGGTTTCTTTGTTGGGTATTCTTTAAGTAGCAAAGCTTTTAGGGTATACAACATTAGAACCAGGAAAGTACAGGAAAACTTGCATGTTGGGTTTCTAGAGAATAAACCTATGGTAGAAGGAAATGGTCCCAAGTGGCTGTTTGATCTTGATTCTCTAACCCAAACCCAACCATGAACTTATGTAACAGTGGTTGCAGGGACTGTTTCTAATATTTTCTGCAGGTTTATACAAGGAGTTTGTTTTTGAGTCCAGACATCACCAAAAGTTCAAAGATTGTATTGTCATGCCAATTTGGAAGGATGCTTCATATTTTGATGATGCTTCACTCCAATTTGTTGTTGTATTGCACAAAATTCAAGATCAAGATGGGACTCATGATGTTGCAGTTTTCAGATAATGATATTGAAGATCAACAGTTAAAACTTGCCAGTCCACATAGTTAATACTGGTAGTAGAGAAGTTAGTACTGCTGTTCCTGAAGTTAATACTGCTACTCCTGAAGACTTGATGGGATAAGGGCTTGAGTTGGTGTCATCAGAGGAATGAATCCTTTAGAGTCGAGCACTCTGCGGGTAGGGATGTCTAATCCAGTGTAGAAGATATGAACCTTCTGTTGGCAGTTCAGATCATGATGCGGACATTTAAACAGCAGATCATTGTACCTTTCCCAAGCATAATACAATGTCTCGTCCATCTCTTGTTTGAAATTGCGGATTATTTCTAATTTCTTGGTAGTTTTGAAAGGTGGACAATATTGCCTGATGAATGCTTTCTCAAGGAGATCCCATGTAGTTACTAACCCTGCTGAAAGTCTGTTTATCCATCTCAAGGCTGGCCCCTTGAGTGTAATAGGGAACACTCTAAGCATAACGGCATCGTGAGTGATGCTGGGGAAGTGGAAAAGATCTGCGATCTCGAATACCCTTCGCACATGTTCGTGTGCATCCTCATCATCGGTACCTTTGAAGAGTTTGCGTCTTAATTCCCTCATAAAGTTGCTATTGATCTCGAACTCGACGTCATTGCCGATCTTGGGTTTTACCACGCCTGGTCTAATGTCGTCTTGGACCCAAGCCAGGTATTGCTCTATGGTGAGCGTGTTGATATCAACGTCATCTTCCATATTAATAATAAAACTAGCAGAACATAGTTACAAAAATATATACAGAAATTCAAGAAAAATAATAGAATACAAAAATTCAAATATAACCTAAGTTTTAGCTCCTCGGCAGCGGCGCCCCCCAAAAACTTGAAATGCGTATTTTTTGATTGTAAATATATTTTTTACCAAGTTTTTAAATTTATAAATTCCTCGGATTACCGTACAACGCACTAACGGCAAAGAACGCGGTCGTATAATAGTGCAGTAGCTTTGTAAATCGGGTCGTCCCAAGATTAAGGTTAAATAGTTCTAATTTGATTATTGTCACATTTTAAAATGGTTTGAAGATTGATTTTAAGAATTACAGAAAAGTAAATGCAATAAAATAAATAAATAGAAGATATCCGGGAGAAAGGCGTACTAACCTAACCATTTCATTACCAATACTAGGATTACATTTTCTTGTCCAATGTTCAATTATAAGTTTCATTAGTGGTTCTAAAGTCGACATACCCGAATTTTCATTTAAGGTCGGTCCTATGCTTACTCTGTGATCCCACATTCCCCTACGATCACATGAGCAGAGCATCCAAGCTTGCAGTGGTTAAACCCCAACTACCCTTAAGACCAATCTATAATCTAAACCGATTATTAACCCTCTATGAAAGAGTTCCCATACTTTTAAGTATTTAATGTGACAAAGGCGGTAATTTGGTTAATTCCTACACTAGGGATAGATGTCAAGCTACCCTAGTACCCCACTAATCCCAAGTTCAACATGATAAGTCTAATATCATGATTAATAAGATCTAAGCCACCCTCTATACTACCAAAACATGAGGATCAAATGAAAGGCTAAAAGGATATCTAACAGAACCATAATTAAACAGGAAATCATAATCACAACATTAGTAACAACATGGTTAGGCCAGCACTAGGAGTGCTTAGCCGCTCATAGAAACAACAATGCAAGAATTAATGAATAAAGACATGGATTGAATCATCATAATTCTTACAGAGAATGAAATGAACGATTGAATACAATAAGTATGCTAGTGGCTTCTCCCTTAGACCTTCAGATGAAATGATTCGAAACTTAGGGGTTTGGTTCACCCCTTAGAACTGTGTGTGAAGTGGTGGTGGTGAGTGATGGTGAATGAGCCGGATGAGGGCTCTATTTATAGGCTTCGAAAGGTTTACGGCGTAACCCTTATGGGATGTTACGTCGTAATCTTGCTACGTAATCCTCCCATCTTTTAGGCATAAAAGGGTGTTACGGTGTAACCCTGTCGCATATGTTACACCGTAATGCTGAGTCAGACACATCATCTCTAGTATATTTGAATGTTGCGGCGTAATCTTGGAGACACTTTACGCCGTAAAGGGTGTGATGACTCATTTCTTCGTTGGAGTATGTTACGGCGTAATCCTTCGGGGATGTTACGCCGTAAAGTGCCTTGGGCTCTTCACTTTGGTGCATTTCTTATCCAAATCCCTTATCTTTTGCTAAAATGCTCACTTGGTCCTTGAAAACTAATAATAAACAATTAAGTAACGTTTTCATACATTAATAACATATTTATAAGCATTTTTATAGGGAATTTGATATTAAAATGTATTAACTTATTTGATGTGTGTTCATGGTCTTTTCTTCATCAATCACGCGTTACCTACACATCGTCTATAATGATTCGAGCCCATAAGATTCTACTAGGGCACTGATGAGGAGCCGTCAACGTAGGTTCTCCAGGAGTTTCATCGTATACGGATACAATGGGCTTCCTCATGCATCCGGTACCCTACAATCATCCGGACTATGTGCCTGACATGAGCCAAACCCACCATCTCCTGATTACGTGCCTGTCCTGAGCACCCTACCTTTCGCCAGTTTTACTACCTGAGCCTGAGTACCACAGATGACTAGTGCATCTGATGTGAGGACACCTATGAGGATCAGCCTCTACAGATGAATGCGATCACCTACACCCTGTCCCCAGGGCCGTAGTGGCTGACTTCGAATCCTGATAGGATCCAGAGGAAGGACCCCTGAGGAGGATCATGCTGACTAGCCTTTGAGGAGGGGATGGTGATGATAGTCCTCCGATGAAGACGATGAGAAGGATGATGGGCTGATGACTAGGATGAGATGGCCTTTAAGGACGAGGATGATGACGAGGAGGAAGAGGAGCACCTAACTCCGGCCGACTCTTCTGCGGTACCTGTTGTTGACCTTGTTCCCTCAGCTGCGGATACATAGGCATTTAAGACTGATGAGTCTGCACCTACACCACCATCACCCAGATCACCTCAGATTGTTGTACCACTCTTCCAGACTCGACTTCGTAGGGCACAAAAGATGGTCAGACCCCAAACACTTATATTGTTTCCATTTGAGTCAGAGGTTGCTATACTTCTTGCCTTACCTACTCTACTCACTTTATTATCATCTCCACTACCCCATATTCCCTTACCACCACTACATGTATCATCTTCACCATTACCTCTACCATAGCCTATTGTTGATAGTCCTACTTATGCTGAGGCATCAATAGCTATAAAAAAAAAGGCAAAAAAAAGTTGGGATTTAGATGAGAGCTGCAACAAACACCCTTATTACTTCCAGTATCCATCTACTTCCATAGGATTTGATATTCCTCAAGGCTGAGATGCCACAGCCCGACGAAGAGAGCTTGCTTACTACTCCCTCTTCCGGATTCGACGTCGGGGAGAGTTCAACAGCTGGTGCTGCTAGACAGCCTGGTTTGGATGTTGCTGTTACGGATGCCACCGTTGGACGCCCTATGTCTAGAGAGGTTGGTTATGGGATTACAGACACTTGGGATGAGATAGTTGAGGCCATGCAGGAGATAGCACCGACCACCTTGGAGGGGGTCAACCAGAGAGTGACAGAGCTTGCTACTACTGTTAGGCAGGATACTGATGAGTTCTATGTGCGATTCGAGGATGCACAGGACGACCGAGCTTTTTTGAGAGCCCGAGTCAACACACTGTTCAGAGATAGGCCGTATCACCGCCACACAGCTATGCTTTTGGATAGAGAGGCGACGTATGCTCGTAGGGCATGGGCTGGTTCTGAGGACAGGAGTGCAGCTATAGAGGCCCATGTCAGGACACTAGAGGCACAGGTTGCGACATTGATGGCTCAGACTTCATCACTTCAGAATCAATTGACTATAGCACTTGGACGTATTTAGACACTAGAGGCTAGAGAACCCAAACTCAGATAATCCTGCCTGAGGCTGGTAGCATACTACAAAGGAAAAAGCACAGCACACACACATCGTAGTTGGCTGTTAGTCTTGTATCATTTGTAGCTATCCTATATAGCCTATTAAGTTTTTATGGGTTACTCCCAGCTAGTAGGCTGTAGGGATTTTTGTTTTATCTTTTTAGCTATCATTGTATGGCATGCTAAGTATTATGGGTGACCCCCAGCTAGCATTGCCTTAGGACCATATTTTTCATTTTGTATCTCATGTACTGGTCATTTGTAACCAAGGATTATCATGTATGTTATCGAATTTATTATGAATGAATGTCGATCTATTTATATCATTGTTGATTTCACTTCAGTTGTATATTTCACTGTGTGTTGTGATCTTATTTTATTTATGTTGCATATGTCATGTCGCGATTATGATTTTATGAAATCTAACGTGTGTTGTATTTTCTTGTGATTTTGAAGAAAATGGCACCAAAGAGAAGAACCACCACAACAACCACCACCTCTACACCTATGACCGATTCTCAGCTTAAGGCACTAATAGCCCGAGGCGTTGCTAATGCATTGGCAGAACGTGATGCAGACAGAAGCAGGAATGGCGATGACAGTCATGATTCAGGAACTGGTGGAAGAAGACAGGTGTCTACTGTTCGTGAGTGCACTTACACTGATTTCCTGAAGTGTCAACCTCTGAATTTCAAAGGCACTGAAGGAGTTGTCGGTCTGACCCAATGGTTAGAAAAGATGGAATCTGTTTTCCATATCAGCAACTGCACTGTCGCATGTCAGGTCAAGTTTGCAACTTGTACTCTTCAAGGAAATGCCTTGACGTGGTGGAACTCCCACGTTAGGACTGTCGGACATGATGTTGCATATGCAATGCCATGGAAAACTTTGAAAAAGATGATGACCGATAAATACTGCCCAAGGGGTGAGATCAAAAAGCTGGAAACTAAAATGTGGAACTTAAAGGTAAAAGGTACCGATGTGCTGAGTTATAACCAACGTTTTCAAGAGTTGGCATTGATGTGCGATAGGATGTTTCCCGAGGAATCGGATGAAGTTGAAAAGTATGTCGGTGGTCTTCCCGACATGATTCATGGAAGTGTGAAGGCATCTAAGCCCAAGACAATGCAGGAGGCAATTGAGTTTGCAACTGAACTGATGGATCAAAAGATCCTCACTCTTGCTGAACGTCAAGCTGAAAAGAAGAGAAAGTTTGATGACACTTCAAGGAACAATCAAAACCAACAACAGCCATTCAAAAGGAATAATGTGGCACGGGCTTATACTGCAAGGCCTGGGGAGAAGAAACCATATGGGGGATTGATGTAGGTTTTATATACACAATAAAATACAATATAAAATATAATATTCAAAAGAGCAATTAAGAAAATTACCAAGTTACCCTCGATAAAATTCACTCTTAAAAATATATATAATATAATATATAATACGTATATTTAACCGGGAAGAATGATCACCCGGGTCGTTTCCCCAACGACTAGTGAAATTGAAACCTCGTTTAAGCTTGGATTCTGATTTGAATGAAGCAAAGATATTTTTGATAATCTATCACTACTAAATAAAAAAAAACAACAATTTCAAAATTTAATTAAAAACGCGAAACGGGACACTAAAACTAAGGCCAAAAACCTAAATTCTACAAAATTAAACCTAATTTAAAATTTTCTTTTTAAATATATTCTAATTGACTAAAAACGAAGTTTAAAAAAAAACAGAAACGAAACGGAGTTAAAACGAGAGTAAAAACTTGAAAACCGAGAACGGGAACGAAACCTGTTCTTTAAAAGGTGAATTTTTACAAAATAGACCCTACGAAAGTGGAACTAATTTTCCTACAAAATTTATATTAAAAGAAAATTTTATAAAAAAGATTTTTATTTTTCTGGTTAATTTTCTATTTTTTATGATTTTTTAAAGTTTTAGATATCATACTCAAAAAATGAAGCCAAAGACAATTGCCCAAGCAAGAAGAAATATGATCAAGTATTTGAAGAATCAAGGGAACTACAAGATCACTGACTTCAAGGGAATGTCCTACAATGACATTAGGCCAATATTTGAAAAAGTATGGGATTTCAATCAAAATATTGTGCCTATGGATGCAGAACATGGAAGTGAAAAGCAAGAGTCTCCTGCAAAAGAAAAGTCTTCTGAAAAGGTTGTGGAAGAAGAAATTGGTACACAAGAAGAGTTGAAACAAGATGTTAAAGAACCTGCAGCAAAGAGAAAGAAGTCCATTCCTAGAAAAACCACAAGGAAGAGACAAAAGCTAGAAGAAGATGCTGAGAAAGATGAACTCAAGGGATTTTTGGATATAGTACCAAGAGAAGAGGCTCCCATAGAGGTTGAATCTATATCTACAAAGTTTCCTATTGTAGATTGGAAGACATGTGTTTTGACAGAGACCTTCATGTACTATCAAGTATTCAGAGGAGATGGAAGTTCAAAGAATTATAAGGTACTGAGTGAAATGCTTGAAGACTTTGACAGATTGGATGTAGAAGAATTGTTCAGATTAGTCAAGGAGAGATACAGTACTTCAAGACCAGAAGGATTTGATCTTATGCTTTGGGGAGATCTACATACTTTGTTTGAGCCTGATGAAGATGATGAGATTTGGAGAGATCAACATGAGTATAATCTTTTAAGCTGGAGATTATGTGATTTTTGTGGTATCCATATTTTGTTGATGGACAATGGATTGGCAATTCATATGTTAACAGAGAAGAAGTATCCTTTAAGCCAAGAGATGTTAACAAAGATGTTAAGCAGAAAATTGGAGGTAGATCATGAGAGTTCACAGGCATTTGAACTCCTCAGGTTTATAAGATCCCAAGTGCATAAGTGACAGAATTGTTTGAAAGAATCATCTGAAGAGGAAGAAGAATAGAAGAGTTTATTCAGAAGAAACTTGATGATTTGAAGGACAATCACAAGTTTAGGGGAGGATTGTTAGGAATAAATCTTCATATGACTTAATACTGCCAACAGTACTAAAGGAGTTAGTACTGCCAGTACAAAGTTAGTACTGCCAGTATTAAGTTAGAACTGCCAATGTTACTTAATACTGCTAGTAGAAGGAGTTTGTACTGCTAAATGGTCAAAGTTGCTAAACTAAAGATAAGGATGCATGAAGAATATTTCGGAATGCTTATATTTGAATTGTAACTGATCCTTAATAATAGGCTGATATATTTGTAAAGGGCTCCTTGTATTTCTATAAAAGGAGATCCTAAGTTTTGTTTTCAGATAGAACTTTTAGAGATACATTTAGAGAAAATTTGTAATAGCTTCAAGGTTTGTAACCCCAGTACTTCAAGAGTACTCGTATTACTTAATAATATTGAAGCAGTGAGTTTTGTGTTCATTGTTTGTTTGTGATTATTACTGTTTCATTAATAAACTTCTCTAGAGTATCAAAGTGTAGATTCCGCATACACTTTGGTATACATACAAAGTCTCAATTTTTGTTATTTTGGATTCTTCCAAGGTAACAAACTCTTTATATCATAAAGAATCGATCAAGGCGTGGGATCAACATCAATCATTATTTCATCATTACTTCATCTTATTTCATTTGTACGTAAAATGAATCCGAGAAACCCTAAATGTACCTAATTGTGCACTAAATGTAACTTTGACCCAATACTTAAACGAGTTGAATCGAACGTATATATTAAAAACCAATAATTGCACTAATTAATTATCGACTACGAGATAAATAAATAGGACCTTATAAGAAATATACTATGAACTTAGTAACTTACCATAATGCTTCTGTTTTCCTAAGATATTAAGCGCATGTTTATGTTTAAATATAAGTTATGTCGCAGCAATATTAACAATTCCATATATGCATATCGTAGTTGTATAAGGTCGTGTATCTTTCCCTAGAGGCCAACGATTTGAATCATCCATTTAAGAAATCATAAAATGTTATTAATAAAACGATAATGCCCTTTGATGACCCACTTGCATAATTGTCTTTTCATACTTTAAGTTTTTAGATTATAAACTCCAAACTTTGTTGTACTTACCTAGTGTTTAACTGAGCTATTTTGCCGCCACATGATCCCATTACCAATCCAAAGATTACGGAAAGGTGGTTTTCATTGCCTTAATTACTGTTTTAAATCATCTTTGGGTGAGAACCATTGTTATATTAACAGTTGAACACATGTACATTTACATAATGATTTACTATTAGGTTAAGTTCCTACTCGACCACCAATTCTACTATATTGCTAATTTATCATGAACATTAATTCTTGTCAAGCGCGATCTTATGATAGAATCTATCCGGAGTGACATCCTTGTTTGTCTTAGATGACATTAGTCAAGACAAAACACAGTTTCATTTGAGTCAGTACGGATGTTACGGGATTGAAACATCTGCCATGGGCTTATCTATGATAATACATGTTAACGCTTCGGTGTCATGAGCTTAGACAATAGTAAATACTTTTCATTGTGATATATAGGATTGCTATATTTCATGTTATGGTTATAAATCTTGTGGTTCATCACTATTATCAAATACAAAAACTATGAAGAACTCCACTACTTATGGTGACGCTCTATGCAACTGTTTTTCTTAGGTGTTTACAATACGGGATTATATTGGAGTCTGTTTTGGTATATTGGAATATAGAGGTCCTTTCTCTTAGTATCATGTCATACTTCTCGCATGAAGTCACAAATCCCAAATCCAGTCTTCCGATGCAGTAAAATTTAGGGGTGTGACAGAAATGATTATTTGCTGGGTCAATCACAACCTGGAAATTATTTAAACAAGCCTTCTTGGATGAATACCGTCCACCTCTTAAAATCATTAAACAAATTGAATCAATTAGGAGAATTTAAACAAAAACTTAATGCAGCCTTTGCACTTGTTCATAGGAAGGTTTAACAAATATCCCTCTTTAGCTACCCGACACACAGCTTAACGTGCAGGCAATTGTGAATCTTCTATCAAGGCTAGACACTGTAAAGAGACTTTAAGGTGACATCAATGGGACCCAATTCCTCGAATGACACCAACAAAGGGAATGGAAGCTATCAAGGAATTATCCGCGCATTCTCTTTTATGGTACAATGAAGGAAATATAAAGACTAAAGACAAGGAGCTTCAAACAGTTCTAAATAAAACTAATAACTTTGAAAATAATATGAACATAATAACCGAAGAAGTCAGAATGGCACAACATAAGTATGAAACCCCATTGGAAGGAAGAATTTCAAATTTAGAGGAAACTCTAAAAAATTTCATCAAGGAATCTCGAATAAGGCAGAAGGAAAATGAGAACATAGTCTGGGGAATCAAGAAAACCTACGACCAAACCTTTAAAACACAAGCATCTTCTATTAAAAAATAGAAATTCACTTAGGAATTATCACAAAAATAATACAAGATAGAGAGACAGGAAGTCTCCTAAGCTCTACTGAAACCAATCTAAAGGGGTTGGCTAATGCAATAATAACCAGAAGCGGACTAAATTACAAACCCCCTAAGAATCCTCTTGAAAATATAACAACTTCATAAGAAAAACTTGCAACAAAATAAACCACCATCAAGAGTGGTGAAAAGGCACCTGATAATCCTAGGAAATCTGTAGAATCTTACGATCACTCTATCCTGTTCCCTAGACGACTAAAAAAGGAAAAAGAAAAATAACAATTCAGAAAGTTCTTTGAAAACCTTCAACAACTCAGTATAAACATCTTGTTTTTTGAGGCTTTAGAGCAAATGCCCAAATATGCTAAATTTATAAAAGATCTCCTTACCAGAAAAGGAAAGACAGAGGAAACATCTAAAATAACTATATACGAAAGATGTTTTGTAGTGCTCCTAAACAAAATCCCGTTTAAAGAAAAAGATCCTAGAAGTTTCACTATCCCATGTGTAATAGGGAAAATGGGCATTGACAAAGCTTTAGCTGACCTTGGGCAGGCATTAGCTTATTGCCAATATTTCTATGTATGCCTGAGGTTGGATCTTGGTGAATTAAAACCTACCCGCATGTGTATCGAATTAGCAAATAATACCACCCAATATCCCAGGGGGATTGCTGAGAATGTCATAGTAAAAATTGACAAGTTTATTTTCCCTGTCGATTTTGTAGTGCTTGATATGAAAGATCACAAGATTCCAATAATTCTTCGAAGACCATTCTTAGCCACAACACATGCAATGATTGATGTATTCAATAAAAAAATATCTTTCGAAGTGGGAATGAGGACAATAAAGTTTAACATTGAGAAATAATGAAATTTTCCACACCAAAAGATGAAGAGTGTCTTTCTATTGATATGGTAGATAAAGTCGTCTTAGACCTTGTTCATGAAATTCTCCCTTCAAGTCCTCTTGATTCGTTCTTATTTGATCACAATTCATGAATTACCGAAAAAAAGTAATACCACTTTTATGGGAAGAAGAGCGGATGATGACTCTGACGATTAGATAAATTGAGGACTCCCTCGTCCATGACCTTGAGGAGCCAATCAGACCAACTTTATTCACCACCAATACGATTGAAGCAGAAAAGAAGCCTCCCAAACTTAAGGAACTTCCGTCTCACCTTGAATATGCTTTCTTGAACAATAATCAAGAATTCTTAGTTATCATCTCCTCTATATTAAACTCTTAAGAAAAAGAGTCACTCTTGAAGGTTTTAACGCAACACAAGGCTGCATTGGCTTGGAAAGTTGTTGATATCAAAGGCATCAGCCCTTCTTTCTGCACTCACAAAATTCTAATGGAAGATAATTTTAAACCAGTGGTGCAACCTCTGCGAAGACTCAACCCTAAAGTTCAAGATGTGGTAAAAGCTGAGATAGTCAAGCTACTCGATAGCGGACTAATTTACGCCATTTCAGATAGTCCTTGGGTTAGCCCTATTCATGTAGTTCCCAAAAAGGGGGAGGGGATAACCGTTAATAACCTATCAACAATAACGAGCTCGTCCCAACCAGAACAGTCACCGGATGGAGGGTATGCATTGACTATAGAAAAATCAATGACGCAACTAGGAAGGATCATTTCCCATTACCATTCATCGATCAAATGTTAGAAAGACTATCTGGAAATGAGTATTATTGCTTCCTGGACAGATTCTCTGGATACTTCCAAATCCCTCTAGCACCAGAAGATCAGGAGAAAAATACTTTCACATGCCCCTACAGAACATTTGCATATAGGAGAATGCCCTTCGGGCTATGCAATGCTTCGGCCACATTTCAAAAATGTATAACGACAATCTTTCATGATATGTGCAAAGACTTTATGGATGTCTTCATGGATGATTTTTCTATTTTTAGAAACCCGTTCGACTCTTGCCTTACTAATTTATCAAAAATGTTAGCAAGGTGTGAAGAAACAAATTTAGTATTAAATTGGGAAAAATGTCATTTCATGGTAAAAGAAGGAATCGTCCTAGGTCATAAGATATCTAAATCTAGCATTGAGGTGGACCGTGCGAAGATTGATGTTATTGCCAAACTCCCCTACCCGACCAACGTAAAAGGAGTTAGAAGCTTCTTGGGACATGCAGGATAATACCATACTCGAAATATTTACAAGATATTTATGTAACATTTGAAAATTAATTGATCTATGCTTATATGCAATGCAAAAGAAATTTTGCAACCTAGTACAAGAAATTTAGCATAATTTTAACTAGTGCATTATCATGAGTACTAATAACGAAACAATTACCAAGACGTATATACAATATATATCTAGATTGGCTTACTACGAAAGCAAACAAGCACATTAAAGAGTTTTAACTAATATATTATAGACACATATACAAGAAATAATCTATGAATCACACATAAAAGTACTTGTTCTTCATGTTGTGTATTGATTACAAAAGACTAAAGAAAAAAAAAAATTGTATACTTAGCTTTGTTGCTGTGTATTGATGACTAATGAAAAGCTCTTCGCCATACACCTCTCCCCCAGACATTTCAAAAAATTAACCAATTTTAATCTTTTTATAAAGTAAGTTCAACCAATTTTTCAAGATGTTCGGACTAGAAAATGTTCCGATTCGATGGAAAAGACTTTACCAATATTACAAGTTTTACGTTAAACAAAACTCAACGTTTTGGACAATATGTAGTTATTTTGTATTTCTGTACTGAACTTAGGTTTATTTTCTAATTAATTGAAGGTATTTATATAAAAGTAGGGACTCAATTATCTTCTACTCAATGATGGGTGACACAACTTCTACGGACTTACGGTTAATTTTTATATGCATTTTTAAAGTTTTCGAAAATCTGTTGAATCAGACAGGTGCCCCCCTGATTGATAAGGGGGCCACCCAGGAGATAAGGGGGATGCCTAGGGAGATTAGGGGCCCGGCATCTGACACTCAGATTCACCATTTTTTTGTACAAAATCATTTAGTGACTTACGCTCGGAAGATGTGTAAAACTAACTGCACTTGATACCGAAACTATACCACTTTTTTAGTGCCATATTTTTAACTTCAAGCTCGTTTTACTAAGTGTATTTAACAAACAAATCTATACAAGTTAAGCAACAAAAACACTTTTCATATTTAATCCCCTTCATGGGTAATTGATACTTGGATCGTACATCATTTTTAAAACCATTCTGTTTTGAAAATCTAGGAGCGACGTGCTCCTGATACCAATATGGAACATAGAGGGGGGTGACTTATGTTTCTTTTTAAAAAACTTAAATGTTTCTTATCAAAATTACCGAACAGAATGATATAATATGAAGAGTGCTGTACTTTGTTATATACCAACTAATACATATTTTAGCAAATCATTATCACATAATACAAAAAAGGGCACAAGTTCACATCAATCTCCGACATTACAAGCAGTAAATCAATAACTTTATAGAATACACGTCACACATTTATATATATAAATATAATGCAAGTATTAATTTTAAAGCGATAAATGCGAGGCTTAGTATAATGTAATAGACGATGAGTTAAAGGTAATTCAACCGGCATGAACGATTTATAGTCGAGCGTTACAGTCACAAAGCTCCTCTTCTTCTTACTCCATTCCCCGAGTACCTAACTCAAGAGTTACTTCACTAGTCAACAAGCTCCCTTTAGGCGGAGAAAATCATACACAAGTAGCTTACACCAATTTCCACACAACGTCAAATGTCAAGTTCTAATCTTAGCTAGAACCAATCTACCACGTAGCTTACACCAATTTCTGACACAAAGCCAAATGTCGAGTTCTAATTGTAGAATATCTTAAACACACAACAAGATGGATCGAATAGATTGTTTTAGAGAAGTGGTTGGATGATCACTTAGAGAGAGAAAGGAAGGATGAGAGAAAACATGTAATATTATGTGTGAAAAATGAACAACCAACACCCTCTCCAAGCAATAGAGAGGGTACTTATACTCTAGACTAAGCCAACCACATTGAGGCCTTGTAGGCTTGTCATGGGCTTTGGCCCGTTTACCTTATTAAGGTTCCAAATATTATGTTACGATCTGTCTAACGATATTTTGGAAGTGACCAGTCCTTTTTGGATTTCTAACAATCTCCCCCTAAGGGAGGTCACTCTAATTTATAAAAATTAAACCTAGCATATTATACATGTTTTTATTCTTGTGATCTTTGACTTTAGGCTTGAGCTTGTTCCTTTAAGCTTTGTCTTGTATGTGATCTTTGAGCTTTCTTTGAGATCATCAGCCAAACATAATCTCTTATCATCAACTTGTGATCTTTTGCCATCTTGTGTACTTGTGACCTTCAGACCGACATGCTCATACTTTTCTTGATTGTATACCTTGAGAGCTTGAATAAGATATCTTTCTTGAAATTCTTTTAACTTTAACACTTTGTCACTTCGAGGAAGACGCGTGGTATCAGTATAATACTTCATCACTTCAAGGAAGACATACGGTATCAAAGTAGCGGAAGTCTTGAAACACGTACTTGAGCTTTCATAATGTCTTTATATTTGTCAGTCAAGTATGAGCATGTGGCTATGAATCTGCGATTCTGCTAAAATCATGTACCTCCACGACCATCTTTATGTGAATCTGCAATAACACATTTAGCAATAAAGTTAGAGGATGAATATGGCTTTGAATTGCGTCCGGTGTTGCAGTTTACCTTCAAAATCTTGTGCGGATAACCTGTATGCTTCAGGGTATGATATTCAATTTGAGAAGAATCTCCTTGATAGGATTTCCAGCTTGTAGTATTGAATCTTTCTAACACATAAGTATTAGATTCATCATACTTAGCTTGTTCTCATTACCGGAACGTCTCAAAGCGGACAACACGATAAGAGTGAACTAGTGAGTTACTGTCTTACCGATTGAATTAAAATTTATTTGAGAAAATCAATCGACTATGACTTGCTAAAGAGATTTTACGACACATCGAGAGTTTTAAGCATTTCAAAATTCATCAACCATCAATTCATAGTCTAGACCGAATCGATATCTAGTGTCACAAGTTTGATCTATATAGGATCTCACAAGTCACCTACCGCAGAGCTTGTTTGATGTTGGCTCTAAAAGTATTTCCATCATCATTGTGAATACTTGAGTATCACTCTGATGTTCTGGAAAAATCACAAGGATAATGCGTAAGACTCTTAAGTTATTACTTGTTTTCATAGTGTGTAAGAAACAAGTATATTAGAATAGTGTCCTCGAGAGATTTATAGATGATCTCTTTATTGGCTCTAGACTCAATAGTGCACATTTAGTTTTAGTGATCGAAGGCTAGAGCTGTATGCCACCTTTTAAATACCAACTAACTCAGAGTGAGAAAGTCGATATATATGTGTAATCTCCGTGAGTTTTGAAACAAGAGTCTTTTCGACCTTGAGTGGCTGGGAAGGGTTGTGCATTGCGTCACTGGGTCCATGACGACTGTCCTCAATCTCAGACAACAGCTTAGTGTTTCTGATAGTTTATGTATTGACCCGGTTTCTGCCTAAATGTAAGGAGGGCTTCTTTTTTTTCACCCTTTATCTTAACTTTTATTTTTCATTCTTCAACCCCTTCAATGCTTACCAAGACTTCATTACTCACACCTTGTTTGGGTTTGTTCCAATGTAAGCTCTGTCTTAGTCTGCATTATCCCCTTTTCTTACTTTTTCTCCTTTTTATCATACCTAAGGACTTCTATTCTAACTAATGGAATGTCCCTGGGTAGATCCCTCCAGTTTTGGTTGGATCGTGGGAACGAACACCTATACCTAACCACCTTATAACTCTAATTAATTAAAAACATGGTCGGTCTTTTGGTATTTTTCTCAGCCTTAAAACCATTTGAAGACATCGATTAAGGTACTTTGTGATATAAATCAAAACATTTAGTACCTTGATGGTTTTACTTTTCAAAAATGCTCCCCCTCAACATGTGCATCAATATTCGAAAATATTTAGCACATGGAGGATGGAGTTCGCACTTGAGTCTATATAATCACATTTTTATAAGTTATACATATTTTAATCATTTTCTCCCCTTATCAAAAATGTCAAATCTCTTGATATTTTGGATATCAATTGATTCAAATATGTATGAAAATTATTTGGGGAGAAAAAATGTTCTGATTAAATATAATAATCCTTATTAGACATTTTTAATGTCCGCTTTAATTCTGAGGGTTATTTATGGGGTTAAGTTACGTAATTGACATTGTTTTAATATTTACTAAGAAATTCTTGAAAATTCATACTCAAACACTATATAAGCCTAATTTTAGTCTACACTACATAATCACATATTCATAAGATTTATTAATTACGAGAGAATGACCAGCAATGGAGTAGGAAAAAATATGAGAAAGTCATATTGTCCGTTCAAACAGACCTCGAAAGTCTTCCTTGTAATCTCTTCCCACCAACGAACTTCTCTAAGTTCCTCATTACCTTTCTCTCAAAGAGCTGCTGATCGATCGCCTAGATCATGACGCAAGACCTTCATCTGTCTAATTTACTCTATCTTCTCTTTGGCAAGTAATCCATCCTTCTAGAGTATCAAAGTGTAGATTCCGCATACACTTTGGTATACATACAAAGTCTCAATCTTTGTTATTTTGGATTCTTCCAAGGTAACAAACTCTTTATATCATAAAGAATCGATCAAGGCGTGGGATCAACAGTTGTATGCAGTGTATGGAGTTCTGTTGGAGATATCTGACTTGGATGTCCGTGGCTTGGTTATATTTAACTTCTTCTGGTAGCTTTTGACTCCCAGTTGAAGGTCTTCCACCCTCTTAAGAATGACAATACGTCTGCTAAACATCCGCAGTGCTACACCCAAGTCAAAGATAACGTCTCTTTCAAGATTAGAGAGTTTCGTTTGAACTAAAAGAAGAAGTATATCTTCAATATCGTGCATGTGAAGTCTTGGAAAGTCACCTTCTTTGAATTTGTATAATTGCTTATCTTCTCTTCGGTCTTCAATCTCCTCCAGATAACCGTAATTATACCACTTCATAACTTTCACTCTGGTTACTGTTGTGATTCTTTTCGTGGAGTACACATCATATTTAGACACCCTGTTGCTTGCGAATCCATAAAACCATTGTCGTTTAGGACCCTAGTGTGAAATTCCCCAAACAGCATATCTATCATAGGCTACCTTTACCGGACTCCATAACAATGGAACCATGTCTTCAATTCCTAGAATATCATACTTAGCAGCCTTTGTTTTTGTTGTAGAAGTCGTATATTTCTTGCTTGTGCTTCCTCCCCTTAGATACTTGAGATCATTATTGATGAAGTAGTGAACAAGAACAACTTGATGACCTTGTACCATAATCAACGGTAGTGGCTTGCTAAGATCAAATGAATATTCCTTTCTTTCAGGGTTATTCCAGTCCAATCGATCAGTTAAAGCTTTATAACATTCTTAAAAGTTATACTCGAGTTCCACATGACTTTTGCATGTCCCTTTGGGATGCTTAAAAGTTGGACCAACAAGGTGTTCTTGTATCAATTTATCAATCTTGAGATGGTTCATGACATATGTTGAGAAGTCGATAGGAGTGCTCATAAGCTCGTTAAAAGAAAGAGGAGGTTTTTCTGCTTGAGCTATTTTGTTAATCCACCTTTGAGGTGGCCTAAAGTCAATTGATTTTCTAACATTCTAGTCTGAATCAGGAGTCGGAGGCCTTTCAGGTTTCTTGAACCAATCATGCTTTGAATTTGCCTTGACATTGGGTTGATCATCATTATTACCCATATCTTATTCTTGATTATGTGGCTCTTGAGTGTCTCCATCCTCAAACACTGTCTCATCTGCTTGTGCAGACTTGACAGTAGATTTTGGCTGAGATTTTGATGTGCCTTTGGAAGTTTCAGTCGACTTGGCCTTCTTAGGTGGTTCAGTGTCTTTGCTTGTTTTTTGTCTCTTTAACCCTCGGTCTGATCCAGCAGAAGGGCCTTTGTCTTTATCAGCATTATCGTGTTTCCTTTTCTTTAATTTATCAGCAACTCCTTCGTCCATAGCATCTTCATCCTCAAGGTAGTTTTCTGATCAATTTCTATAAGAGCAGTGGTATCAGATGAAGTGATAGTTTCTTTGGGCTCTTGCTACTTTCTTGCATGCTCTATCTTGAATTTTCTGATGTCTTTAGTGCTTTTCTCAGGTACATATTGCTGTCTGAGTCTCTTTACAATCTCAACTGGAACAGAGTGTTCCTTAGTGATATCAACTGAGTGTTTCTGAAGTACCTTGTAGAGAGCATCATCCAGACTTGTTCCAAGGTACTCTTTGACAGCATTTAGTACTTTAGATTTGATGGTTGAAAGGAGTGTTGCAGAGTGATCAACAGTCTTGAGCTCTTTGACATCCTTTTCCAAATCAGTAATCCTTTGATGGAAAGCAATAAGGGTTTTAGATTCAGAAATAGTAGTTGAGGTTGTAGCTTCAGTTGTCGTTGATGTTGGGATACGTGTTAATTTTTAAAGGTGAGGAAAGAGCGAAAACAGAATAGAAGAGATTGTTGTTGATGAAGCAGTTGTGACAATTTTAGGTGGATTGATAATGGTGTGTTCTGGGATTACCGACACTGGGATGGTAAGAAGAGGTGAGGTACGTGAAACTTTATGTTGAACATTAATATCCAACAGTGAGACAACTTCTGTGTCAACCGAGGAAATGTTATCAAAGTTGAGATATTTAGCAGCATAGTCGGATGAGATAGAAGAACTTGGAATTGGACCTTTAGTCTTCTGTGTTGCCTGAGCATCATCCTTGACTTGATTACCTGCATCCTCTTGATTAACGTTCACTTGACCAGCAACTGTCATCTCCACATCACCTTCTTCTTTGTCAGTAGGCTCAACATCTTTCAAACTAACGTTGACATCACCATATAGCTCTTCATTGATTCTTTCATACTCTTCCTCAGTTACATCATCTGATTCATCATTTGTTTCATCCTCTATAGGTACATAGTGTTCAGGAGTACGTACGAACTCATCATCTTGTTTTTCTTCTTCTTCATCATCAGATTATGTTCGTTCATCATTAGCTTGTTCATAATCATCATTATCTTCAACATTATTACCATCATCATCACTGTCATCATCATTACTATCATCATCATCTCCACTAACTCCTAAGACTCATTTTCACTCTCAGATTGATTTTTGGTCACATCGGGTACCCCTGGTATAGTACCAGTTCCTTCATTTGTACTAGTTGTCTTTTCTTTAAGCTCATGAGGAACCTTTGGTTGAGAACTTACTTCATCATCTGAGCCACTTGGGTAAAGCATGTGAGTATCCTGCTTGCTTTTCATAAGGACTTTCTTTAGCTGAGTAGCTTCAAGCAATGCTACATCAAAAAGTAAATCCATGCATATCAACTTTAGCTTGTGCTTTCTTCTTCGACGCAGACACACCAGGAGTGTCTCTGATGACAACACCAGCTGTTGGCATAGTGGTTGACTTCTTGGGAAGTGCAGTCTTCTTTGCAGTGTCAGCTTGCTTAGCGGGTTTAGGTTTCTTAGCCCGCTTAGGCTTCTTTGAAGGTTCTTCTTCTAAGACAGTAGTCAGTTTCTATGAGGGTGAAGCAATTTTCTTAAACTTCCTTGCTTTCTTGGGAGTAGCTTTTCCAGTAGCAAAGTCAAGATAAATCTTATATGCTTTAGAATCTTTAATTGCTTGATTGATCATCTCTTCAGGAATCAAAGCTCCATACTTCTGATAATCTTGTGTTTTGGAAACAAATTTCAATGTACCCAACAAGCTATCATCTCGGATTGTGTGAAGATATATCCTGTTCCTCATAGAGATGGTTTTTTCCTTAGAGATGAAATGACTGATGATGGCTTTAGTAAATCTTGGGTAGGGCATGTTCTCTTTACGTACGGAACTTATTTCTCTGTTGTCTACTTGAAACATAAAATCTTCCCATAGTAAAGCAACATAGTCAACATTCTTCTGGTAGAACATTCCCCACAAGATTTGAGCTCTTAAAGGCTTAAGCCTATCAAGACCTATAGACTTCCTAGAGATGCACCTATTGATGACGACCGCAAATGTTCTCCAGGGCTGGTGCATATGTTTTGTATGGATCTTAGATATCATATCACACTTGCCAGTGTACCCGAGTTCCTTGATAAATGGAACCATTTCTTCTTCGGAAGAAGGTTTAACAAAATCTTGGTTAGGGAATCTGGGACAAATCTGGAGGATCTCACAAAAAACTTCAGTGTTTATTCGGAACTTTTGCTTATCCAGCTTGAATCGGTATGCATCTGTATCTTTGATCTTCTTGATGGTGTTCCAGAATTGATGCATATATATTTCAGGAACTTCAGCAGTGATCAGGAAAGCGAGATAGCATGGAAAGAGTTTAAGAGCATCTAGTGTGACTTGATACATGGTTTCTCTTTGTGGCTTGCTGAACTCAATTCTCACGTTGCATTTTTCAATCTTGAGTCGTTTCTCAAAAGCAACCAAAGCGTTGTCAAGAGCAACTTGTTGAGCGGCAACTGGATTCATGATTCTGCTA
>BQNB010046571.1:15392-38290 GCA_026074375.1 Tanacetum coccineum
GATGGTATTATCTTGTATCTTGTGCAATGTGAATCATTATGTCGCATTCCCGTGTTTCCGCCGCTGACGGGGTGTGACAGATTGGTAATCAGAGCCAAGGTTATAGAATATGCTTTTTTATATATAAAAAGAAAACACAACTATAACCAAACTATAGTTTTTGTAAAACCTCAAACATGATAAAAGTTAGCTAGCCCGAGCGGTTCATAGCTTTTCCAAAATTACGCATAGCCTGATCAACTAATGCTTAATTCACGAAGGACTATGAAACGATGGGGGTAGCTTCCTTGAATTATGTTAGGAGAAAGGGAGGGAATATGTGAAGTCTAAGACCACCTGAAAATGAATTGACCTTGAATGTACATATCGTGTAATATGTACTTTCACATGGTAATGTGGTATGAGAATGCTTGCGAGCATTGAGGTTTAGATTGTTGATTGATTGCTAAATGCTTGCCATGCTGCCTTAGTGGTATTGCATGATGCCCTGAGATCCTTAGTAGATATGTTGTTGGTAGCGATGTTGATTGAGGATATGTCTTTGGTAGTTATGTTGTTGCATTGCATGAGGCCCTGAGGCGCTTATGCTGTATCGAACCTTGTTGGTACTTGTTTGTCGTTCGTACCTCTTGGTATACCTGTTATATATATATATATATATATATATATATATATATATATATATATATATATATATATATATTATATATTATATATAATACTGTATATACGGTTACGAACACCTAAATTCAAATGTTATGTTGATTTAATATATGTAAGCAGAGTTATGCTGATAATTTGAGTAATGATATTTTATGAGAATACTTATACCCTTTATCATGTTATCACAGGTCATGTCTACCCCAGCTTATGTTGATTCGGAGACTATCAACCAGGCTAACGGAGCTTAGAGCTCTTGAGTGCCCGTTCCATTACCTGATGACCCTTATGTAGCAGTTAGGCAGGCATAATTAGTTGATACAGATATTGAGTCAGACCCAGAGGAGGCTCCCTAAGAGGCAAAGGAGTCGTAGCCATTAGTGTCTAGAGTACCCCTTATAAGTGAAGAGTTTGAGGCTTCTGAGCTGTCAGGTACTAGGGTTGTTTCATCCCATTCTCCAGTTTCATCGGATTCCACCGCACAATTGTCACCCGATCATCCACTTACTCATGTTTCACCTACCCCTACACCCACTCGAGTTTCGTTCCACTGTAGGACCGCACGTATGGCCGTGCGTACTTAGCCGACCCTATCCCCGGGCATGTCAGCCCGCATAGCAGAGGCATCTGCTTTATCCCCATCTCCTTTCCGTAAGAGGTGTAGATCCTCTTACAAGACATCATCATCATCATCTCTGACCCTTCCAGTAAGGAAGAGGTGATATGTGTGAAAACACATATCCGTTTTATATCAAAATAGGCCCTAAAAAGATAAAATTGTGCTTTAAATGCTTGTATATTGCTTGTTTTGTCTTGGTGATTGTGTAGGTATGGATATAGCAAAAATCGCAAGAAAACGATCAAAACCGGACAAACACGGACACGGGAACGGAAAAGAGTGTACAAGAGCCGGAAGAATGATTTCAAAGTCAAACATTGGTCAACCTTGGTCAACCAAAGTCAACTCACTAAATGACAAAACCCAAAATTCCCAAAACATCCCTTCAAGTCAAACCAAATTGCAAAAATGGTCCCCTAGACCCTAACGGTGTTAACTCTTTAATATATAAAGAGTTAACACCCGTTAACTCTTATATATAAATCCAAACAACCAAATACCCGAGCCCAAAACACACCCTTGGCCTAATCTTTTTATATAAGCCCAAAGTCAACAATTAAAAAACCCCGAGTCAAACCCCTGCCCAAACGGTTAAAAAAGGCGCCAAGACCTCTTTTACTGTTCATCATCTTCAACATTTAACCATGAGTTAAATTCAAAGGGTAAATTAAAATTGGTGATGTGGCAGCATAATTCAAGCTCCAAGCAATGATGTGGCACAAGAAAACATCACACAAGGGCTCTCATTGGTCAATCCACCACAAGAGTGACATGCGGATATTGAAAGGAAGCACACAAGGAGTGGGTTTTTGCATTAAAACCTTTGAAAAAGAAGCACAAGAAGGAACAAACCACGGATTGCCACGCTGGCAATCCGTGTGAGCTCAAATTGATCTAACGGTGTTAATTAGAGAGCCAATGATTGGAAGAATGATTGGCCAGGATTAAGGGGAGCGTTTTAACAGAATTTGGGACTTAGAAGCTTCTCTCAAGCAGTATAAATACAAGTGATGCCTCACTCACAATCATCATCTAGGAGTAGTTTAAAATTTTTAGCTTATTATGTAGCTTATTTTCAATGTAATTTTCAGTTTTCTTTAGATAAATGTAATTTTCTTTTAAACTTGTAATCAGTAATCTTTTATCAATAAAAGTGTTTTATTGTCATTTAAGCTTAATGTGTTTCATAGTTTTACTTAAAAGTGTAATAAGCTCATAATTGTTCTTCATAGCTCAACAAGTTGTCATAAGCTTAATAGAACAAAAGTTTCCCCTAAAATTACCACAGCTCATATAAGGATGATGAACCAAACAAGGAAGGGTTCATAGACTTTACTGGCTTATTTTCAATAAGCCAGAGCTTGTTGATATAAGCTCTAAGTGAGCAATAATCCCTGTTTAGCTGGGATTTCAGGTTCTATACCTTTTACTTTCTCTGTCTTTAGTTACTAGCTTATTTCTGTCTTTGCTTATTAATTGCTTAAACTGCTTATTTAGTTGCTTATTTACTGTCTTTACTTGTTTATAAATGCTTATTATAGTTGTACTTGCTTAATATAGCTTAATCATTCTAGTTTAGGCTTTTATTAAATTTGTTTTCAAGTTTTCAATAGGTTTTAGCTAAAACTGTCAAAAAAATATAAAAAAGTAGCATTAGCTTAATGTTAGTTATTCTAGCTTAATTGATTGTTGTTATATGCTATTTAGGACTGTTAAATGCTTATTAATATCTGGTAACTTAGTTTTGTTCATTAGATTCAAAATTCATAAGCTTAAATGACTTTTCATAAAAATAAAGGGGTGTTTGGGTCAGCAACACTAACCACAAGTTAGTGCTGCTCTTGGCTTTTTGGTCTTTTGTGTTTGTCTTAAAACTCAAATATAGGTTTATTTAAGCTGCATTTATAAGTTAGTTTAGTGTTAGATAAGTTTTCATTAGTTAGTTTCCTAATAAGTCATAATCTTTCTTTTCTCAATTTGCATATTAAGCTTAAGTAATTTCTAGTCTTTGCTCAAGTATAATTAGCTCTTAGTTTTGTGTTTCAAAAGAGTAGAAATAAGAATCTTAAGTCTGCATTTTATGGTTTTGAGTTTTGGTCAAATGCATCAGATAAGAAAAATAACCAAAATGTCCATTTTATAGCTTAAATTTTAGGTAGTAAAAGTATATTTTAGCTTTTAATTTTCTTTGCATAAGTAGTTTATAGGTTAATCTATATAAATTAGGTCTTAAGTTTGTTTAGAAAGTTCATTTGCTTAACTGAATTATGTCTGAAATTCTAAGTTCATTTGATTATCTGTTTTAAGTTGTCAATTAAGCCATTTGTCTTTTTGAAATCCAAAAACCAACTTAGTATGTTCTGAGTTTCTAGGCTATTTTCATTTAGCTATTTCATTAAGCACTTAGTTTTCAAAATAATTTTTTAACGTAGATTTAGGTAGCTTATTAGCTGTAGTATAAGCCTGTGTAAGAAACATCTCCACAAGGATCCAAGAGCTTATTGAAAATTAAGCTCAAAGATCCCTGTAGGGGCTGTTTGGTTTAAGGTTTTCATAAGAGTTTTGTTTTGAAATTTTCTAGCTTATAGCTTTTCTTATTTTGCTTAATTTTAGTTCATTTAGCTCAATAGGATAGGTTTAATATAAGAGATAGCTTATTGTTTCATTAATATAGCTTTTTGTTAGCTTTATAGTTCTTAAATATTTGAAAAAGCCAAAAATAACAAGTTAGTTACTTCTGTCAGGTTAATTAAGCATTTCTAGCTTATTTAGGGCTTTTCATAAAAAGTTTCTTTTATTAAAAGTGCTTATTTTTAGCTTTTTTACAACTTTGCTTTTATAAGTTTTCAAAAAAAGGGGAAGGTGGAAATCGGGGGTGAGCAAGGCTCGAACCCCCGACCTCAACACCCTCTACCCTTTTATAACAACACAACACACACTCCACTACCAACGCGCCCTGGGGTCTTTTTCATTAAATCTTTACAACATTTAATCTTTATACATGTTTTCTCCTATTTAGCTTATAAGCTGTTATAGCTTATTTCGTAGCTTATTCATTAAGCTGTGACCCCAAGCTTATTTTTCCTAGGTCCGTTTTAGTTTAAGCTATTTTTTGTATTTTTTTTAGAATTTTTATAAATAGGTTAGTATTTTTAAACATTTATTTTTATTAAAAACTTTAAAAAATCATAAAAAATAGAAAAATAATCAAAAAAATATAAATCTTTTTTAGAAATTTTTTTTATCATAAAGTTTCTAGGAAAATTAGTTTTGCTTTCGTAGGGTTAAAATTGCAAAATTTCATTTTTTAAAGAACATGATTCGTTCCCGTTTACATTTTTCGTGTTTCTAAGCTCATTTTAATTCCGTTTTTGTTCTAGTTTTCTTTAAACTTACTTTTTAGTCAATTAGAGTCTATTTAAAAAGAAAATTTCAATTTAGGTTTAATTTTAGAAATTTAGGGTTTTTAACTGCCGTTTAGGGTTCCCGTTTTATGTTTTTAGTTAAAGTTTGATTTCCCATTATTTGTTTTCGTGCTTAATTGTTATCATTTGCTTATTTTAAATTGTAGAAGTAGATAATCAAAGATAATCAAATCAATCTTTGTTACCAATTCAAATCATTATCCGAACCAATATAAAGACAACAAACGTGGTCCTCAATTTTCTCAAATCGATTATTGGGGAATAAACGACCCGGTAATAAAAAAATCATACTTCCCGATAAATATACGTATTATTATATATATTATCGTGTGATTTTTCTTTCTACCTTTGTCCTTAAGGGTAGTTTAGGAATTTCATATTATATTATATTTTATTAATACGTGTGTTGATTTTAACGAATCAGTATGCTAGATTAAAGGCTTTTCTTATCAAACATGAATATAAAATGAGGATGGTAGATAACACTAGGGGAGGGGTGGGGGGGGGGGGGGGGGGGGGGGGGGGGGGGGGGGGGGGGGGGGGGGGGAGGGGGGGCTTACTAGAAGAAAATTCAAACGTTATCAATCGTCAAATATATGTCGACGACATTATAATCGGCTCAACTTGTCAAGACATGTGTGATGAATTTGCCAAAATCATGCATGACGAGTTTGAGATGAGCATGATGGGTGAACTTAACTTCTTCCTTGTACTACAAATAAAACAAATGGAAGATGGTATTTCTTTAATCAATTGAATAGCTTAGTTGATGGTCAATTCGATTAGACAATAATAATTAATTAATTAACAAAAATGAACCCATAATACACTAAAAAAAAAAAGAAATTCTTAAGAAATTTGGCTTAGAAGAGACTAAACCAAAGAAAACCCCAAATTCCATCCACGATGCCAAACTCCACAAAAACGAAGAGCGTGAGTCGGTAGATGTACCAAGTATCGATGCATGATAGTTAGTTTTTATTATACCTAACAGCAAGATAGGCCCGATATCATCATGTTTATTACTGCCTGATGTCCCGCTTCCAGAGGCAGCCCAAAACCCTCTCACCTTGAAGCGGTTTAAAATGTATCTTCTGAATACATTTAAAGGCACTAGCACTAAAATAGGATTAAGGTATCACTAAAGAGGACCGACATAGAAACAGTAGTATAATGCTGACTCTGATCATTCGAGAGATTTATGTGGGACCGAAAAAGCACTACGGTATTAGTACTTTCGTTAGGGATGTTGTTTTGACATCTTATCTCAGAAGAAACAAAACGCTCTAGCTATATCCACTAACCGAAGAAGGCCGCATACGTAATCGCTTCCCGAAAAGGCATGTCCACAAGCACTATGGATGAAACAAGCTCTTATCGACTATGACATATGACTCGACGACGTCCCGATTATGTGCGACAACAAATGCTCGATTGACCTTAGTAAAAACCTGGTGCAACATTCTCGTACTAAACACATCAAAATTCGTCATCACTTTCTTCGTGACAATGTCTAAAAAGGACATATCTCAATCAAAAAAGTGACGTCCGTTGACAACATCTATGAAGATCGTTTAAAACTCATCTAGGATCTATAATAACAAAGTATTGTTGTTGCGCAGCGGAATTTAAACAAGAATAATGTTATTTACAAGGTTTACAATCACATACAAGCCCCAATTCTATTTTATTAGAATAGAACGGTTACCTACCTATAACAGGGATCAAGAACACCTTGACCCAGGCTAAGACTATCTCCATGGTAAGATCTTCTGGAGTTTCTCCTGAATACATGATTGAAACACCTTAAACACACATTAGACGTCTAAACACACATCTAAACAATGTCTAGGGATCTCTTTATATAGAGAGTCCATCTAGACTTGCAAGGAAATCTAATTGTAATAGGAAACTAAATCTTTTCCTAATCTTTGATCCTTATCTTTTAAGGAAGTCTTCTAGAATCCTTCATCTTTTGTAGAATTCCTTTTTGTTGACTTTGATTCATTTGTTTCATTCTTTATCCTTTTAAGCAAATTCTTTTGTGTCATCAAATCAATAAATCCTAAAAATCTCCCTATTTGAGATGAAGACCCCAAAACAAACAGGTAACACTAATTCTATAATGATCCATTGTAACTTAATCTTCAAACATTCTTTATCTTCAAATCTGTCCTCCCAAGAATTAAACAATCTTTAGTCTTCCCTTATAACTAAGATTTTTCTTTGAACATGCCACCAAACATCTCAATAAGAAGCAAATCATCACCGTAACATCTTCCCCTTTATTGTCATTATCCATTAGGGACGTGAACTTATGCAACCTTTGATCTTACAACTACTAACCATATATCAAACTTCTAATTCAAGCTTTCCAATGTCTCAAATTAACCTCCATGACGCATATTAAGAATAATGAATTCAAGTAGTAGAAACTTAAACTAGCAGTAGTAATAATGACTTAGCAGTAGTAAGAATCAAAACCTTCCCCTCAAATGGTACATGTAACATATACAAATGGTTAAACACTTTAACATATGTTTCCCCTAAAACCAATATGTTAACCATTTCTTATTCTCTTATCCTGTTGGCTCTTTGTAATGACTAGTGATGGAGAAAACTCAGTATTACAAACTTAATGCTGAAGTAGAATAACCTAAACTTATGTCTTATGTCTTGTACTGTCCACGTGACTCCAAACTCATACGTAATTCCTTGAAGTATAAGTAGACCTCAATCTCTTGACAAAATCCTCATCTAAATGAGACACTGAGCACTACAACGTAACTCCTTTAAGTGATAGCAAAACACACATTGCTAGATTTGACAAGTCTTTGTCAACATCATTTTTAAGCACGAACAAGTTATCTTCAAAGTCATAATCCAACCAAACTCGAATTTAAGATATGATAAGAACACGCACTTGTGAAAATCCACTTCAACTCCAAATAAGTGATAAACAATTGTCTCTGTAACCAATTCTTGCAATTAAATCTTGAAAATAGCCTTTTAACAGTTTAAGTGAATCACTCTCATAGTATGTGAACAAAATTCATGCATGTTAATCAATTTTTGTCTAAAATTCAGTTATCCACATGTACCAGTCCATCCATCGCAGCCTAATTATCATTATGATAATTCTTCCAGCCCAAGAAATATTGAAAAAGTCTTGTATATTCGGTTATAAGTGAACTTAACCCTAGATCAGACTCATTCCATCAAACACCCCATCCCTCATATCTTCTTACATATGCAGTTAACACAAACTGTCTCTCATATTCAACCTTATTTCTAAAACCCTAGCAGTAGCAACTGCTATAAACCTTACCATTACCAACAACAACATTAATGTAGACTGGCAGCACTAAGTATATTGGTAGCACTAATCGTGTATTAGCAACACTAACCATGTATTGGCAGAACTAATTATGTATTGGCAGCACTAATCATGTATTGGCAACACTAACCATGTATTAGCAGCACTAATCATGTATTGACAGCACTAAGCATGTATTGGCAGCACTAATCTTCATATACACATTGCGAATCCATCAAACCAGCAAACAATTAACCCAACACCATTACTACCATGTTCAACAGTAGTATCTTGGACAGACCTTGATCCAAACAAACAATTTAAACCTTAGTAGTATTAACTTCATGAACGACCACACAGTTTCCTTGCCATCAATTTTGATAACCCTACTAGGATTCATTATCAACAGCAAACCGACACATCCTCAATCCTAGTTAGGGTTTTATCCATAATAACTTGCTTATTCCAGAAACTTGTCACAAAACTCCAACAATTAGAGTCCTTCAAACCGCATACCAAGCAACATACTTTTAAACCCAATGTAAACGAATAACAAATCCTTTATATGATACGTCTCCCAACAAGAATCAGAACGAGTAAGGAATTCGACTTTAGAGATAAAAACATAGGTGCGCTTCCAAGGTTTAAAGCAATGCAGATTTTTTAATATATTGTTCGTCAGGCCATAAATTTTCTTGAGATAACGTACCTAACAGATCTGATGTGTCAAACGATTGCCAACTTCAACTTTTTCGCTTTACCAAATTAGGGTTTGTTGTAAATCCTAATATCACTGAAATCCTCCTGTTTACCGAAATCCAGAAATCCGAAACCCTAGTTGAGGTTTTATCAATTCAAATAAGTAACCACAGCAAGAAAACACCTTCTTGTTGGAAACCTGTACGTTTTAACTTGGAAGAACAAGCTGGATTGATTCAAAACCCTAACAATTTAATTGAACTTTGATAAAGAACTTATTACCGAAAATCAGAAACTTAAAAAACTATTTTTTTAAGTTCGATTTGTAAAACCTTGAGGATCCTAGATCAAGAGCCACCAGGATCTTATACCAATTGTGAAGATCATTTAAAACTCATCTAGGATCTATAATAACAAAGTATTGTTGTTGCATGGTATGTGTTTAATTACACATACCTTTGACCAATAAAATCGAACTTAAATAACTAAAAACGTACAAAAAATACATTGTATTTGTATGTTTTGCATTTGTATTGTGCAGGTAATGGATATCCATGAAAAGGACAAAAATCGAAGCCAAATCGACAAAACCAAGCACGAGAACTGAAAGAGCGTAAAAGAAAAGTCAAGTCAAAGCCAAAAGTCAACAAAAAGTCAAAGTAAAATCAAGTCAAAGTCAACCCCGGGAAGTGGATTTGGAAAGAGCATCAAAAACCGAGCCTGAAAACCTAAATTGCCAAAAGTGGGCCTACCCGTACCCACCTAGTGGGCCCGGGACAGCCCACTTATACCTTATTCACCCTTAAACCTTAACAGAAGCCCAAACTAGCTAAGTTGTCTGTTTGGTTTTCAGTTTTTCACCAAGTGCTTATTTGAAATCTTTAGCTTATGGCTTATTCTTTGTGCTTATTTTTAGCTCAGGTTAGCTTATTAGGTTAGTAATAAGTAGTAAATAGCTTATTTAGTCCTAGTGTAGCTTATTTCAGATTTTGGCTTATTTAGTTTTGTTTAAAAGTAAAAAAAATGGCTAAGTATAGTTTGTCTGATTTTTTAAGCTGTTTCTAGCTTATTAGTGACTTTTAGAAAAGTTGCTTTCACAAAAATAGCTTAATATAAGCTGTTTTACAACTTTGCATTTTAGGTTTTTGCAAAATAAAAAAAGGGAAACCAAGGAAGTTTGGGGTGAGCAAGACCCAAACCCCCGACCTCAACTCAGTTTCAACCCTTTTATAAACCTCACAACACATACCCTCTACCACTTTCCCTGGGGACTTTTTCGTTTATAGTTTGCACAATTAATTACTTATACACGTATTACCCCTTTTGTGTAATAAGTTGTTTTAGCTTATTTCTTTGCTTATTTGATAGGTTGTTTTCACAAGCTTATTTTTCCTAGATCCCTCACTATTCAAACTACTTTTCATAATTTTTTCAGTTTTTTTATAAATTGTTTAGTATTTTTTATATTTAATTTTCATTAAAATCGTTTTTAAATCATAAAAAATAGAAAAATAATCAAAAAAATATAATTCTTTTTTAGAAAATTTTCTCTTAATATTTAGAACCTAGGAAAATTAGATTTGCTTTCGTAGGGTTAAAATTGCAAAATTTTGTTTTTTAAAGAACATGATTGAATCTCGTTCACGTTTTTAGTGTTTTCAAGCCCTAATCACCTTTGTTTTTAGTCTAGTTTTCTTTGTCCTAGATTTTTAGTTAATTAAGACTTATAAAAACCAAAAAGATCAATTTAGGACCTAATTTTGATAATTTAGGGTTTTTAGGTCCCGTTTAGGATTCCCAGTTTAACGTATTAGTAAATTTGTCCTTGTCCTTAAGTGTTTTTAAAGTTTTTGCCATTAATTTTCCGTAAATTTAGAAAACCAATATCATCTTATTCCATTCAACATCGATTCTTAAAACACTCTCAACTTTCAATTGCATCCTCTTGGGGAAACGACTCGGGAATCAACTCCCGTATACAATAGATTGAGATTTTTGATTCTTACCCCATATAATTAATATATTTATATAAGTATTTAAATTGGTATTTATATATTAATACAAATATTTAAAAAAATGTATTTGATTCTAATTGACCCAGTTTTTGGCACCGCTGACAGGAGGGGGTGTAACCGATTGTTGGAAGTCTTTTAATTAATTTTTTGAGATACCTTCCTTTGTGAATTTATTTTTGTGTTTATTTTCATATAAAAAATACAAAAAGATTTTTCTTTTCTTTTATTTAGTATAATTATAATATAAAAACAAAAAAAATCAAAAATTAAAAAATTATCCATAAAAAGAAATAAAAAAAATTATCAAGTTGGTAAAAGAACACCAACATATAATACTTTCAACTAAAGTATTATCCATTAATAAGTTCCCGAACCAAAGAATCAAAAATTTGCCTTTTGTGTCTCTCAGCCAATTACGGGCTCACCTTTAAAGTAAACCAAAACTCCTTTGTGCGTTTTTTTAGAGAGTTACCGAGAAGCGAGTTGATTATTAGGTTTAAGTGTCTTATCTCATTGTCTGTATTTAAAATTTATTGTGAATACATTGTTGAGAAAACCAAAAAAAATCAAAAAAAAAATTTAAAAACCAAAAAAAATAATTAAAAATTAAGTTAGTATAAATTTTCTTTTTAAATTTTAGTGCATGCGCACTCGTTCTCAATCCCGTAATTCTAACCGTCAACAACAACAAGTCAACCCGACTTTTGTTGAACCATTTAATCTTGTTGAACCATTGAAAATCAACTCCTCACTGTATTTACGATGGACGATAATCTACTATTGCTCAAAGTGCTCGAGAAAGCACCCACCGTGGGTTACGAGGATGCCATCGTTGTACCCGAGATCACCGCGGACAACTTTGAGCTTAAGCACGGATTGCTTACACACGTTCAAAACAAATAATTTTTCGGACATGACAAAGAAGACCCTCATGTTCACATCCGTTATTTCAACAAGATCACTTCTACGATGAAGTTCCCGAACGTCCCCCGATACGTCGGCTAAAAGCTTAGCTTTTCCTAATTTCCTTCGAGGGAGCAGCCCGGATTTGGCTTTGAAAAAGAACCCCCTCGATCGAGTTTTACATGGGATGATCTTGTTTCGAAAATTCCATCATACAAATTATTCCCACCCTTCAAAACAACAAATCTTCGGAATGAAATCACAAGATTTCAACAAAGATTTGATGAAACTTTCTACGAGGCATGGGACCGATTCAATGATCTTCTTCGGGCATCCACATCATGGATTTTCGGAGTTACATCAACTCGATACTTTCTATAATGCTTGAACCTAAGAACAAGATCGTTGAATGTCCAATTCCGCCGCGGGTGGTAACTTTTTGGATAAAGTGCCTCGTGATTGCCTAAGAATCATCGAGAGCAAATCCAAAGTTCGTAATTCACGTAACAAACCGGTTGTTGCCAAAGTGAGTTTGAGCTCTTCCACCCCCGGTATTTCTCCCGATGTTTCCGAACTTAAAGATATGGTAAAAGCCTTACTTCCCGATATGAAAAATCAAAACCAAGCTCCCACTCCCGTGAAAGCGGTGCGAAGGGAAAGTTGTGTTACTTGCTGTGGTGCTCTAAAATCTTACCGAAATTATCCCCAGCCACCGAGATGGGCAAAAAAAACAACGTTATCGTGACAATATTCAAGAGTACGTCTCTCAAGCAGCTGCAGCTAATTTCAATCAAGGAAATACCGGTTATCGAGCCCCGATTGCTAATCAAATTCGACCTCCCTGGTTTCCTCCCGTTTAACAAAACCAAGGAAATAACCAAATCCGTTACAACCAATACCGGGGAAATAACTACAACCAAGGCCAAATTTATTGACCTCTGATTAATCAACCCCCGGTTCACCAAGCTCCACCTTACCAAGCTCCGGCTCCGCAAACATAAGGTGTGACAAAGACTAATTTAAAAAGCTACGTCAAGGCTAATGATGCAGTTATGAGAAACATGCAAGACCAAAACCAAAACTTGCAAAATCAAATGACCAATTTAACGGACATGCTTTCCAAATTCGTGAATTCCAATACCGCTTCTACTTCAGGTTCAGGGACACTCCCTAGTAACACCATTACTAACCCGAAGGTAGATTTGAAGGGTATTACCATCCGAAGCGGTGTTGCTTATCAAGGACACAAGATTCCTACTACTTCTTCTTCTCCTCCTAAAGTAGTGGAACGTGAATCCGAGGTGACAAAGGACACGGTGCCTCCTACTAATAATGGAAGTACCAAAGACGTCCAACCTCCGGTTGTCCAAATTCAATCCCAAGTACCAAATTTTGAACCCGCTGTTGCTCCTGTTAGTGCTCTGATGCCTAACTTAAAACCATCAATTCCGTATCCTTCGAGACGTAATGATGAAAGGCGCCGTGAAAAAGCTAACGACCAAATTAAGAAATTCTACGGAAAAATTCCTTTTTTTTTTTATAAAAGATTTTTTTTGAGTTTTGAAATTAGCCTCACGGATGCTTAGAATCTTATGCTTAAAATTTGGCCTCGACTCTTAAAGCTTTACAAGTTAATCGAAAACAAAGACAAATTAAGTAATGGCTAAACTCCTTTGAATGAGCATTGGTTCGGAGAAAAGCGTTATCCCCACAAGTTACTTGAAAAAAACATGGACCACCCCTCAAATTTTCTAATACCGTGTGATTGTTCCCAGAATGGATGAGTGCTTAGCCTGGCCGATCTTGCGCTATCAATAAAATCATAAATGCCATTATCCGTGTTTAAAAAGCTATCTCATCCAGAGCACACTCTACATGTATTAACTCTTGAACTGCAGACCGTTTCGAGATACCCAACCGATCGTAATCGGCCAGAAAATGTCTACCTAAAATAGGAAATTTCAAATTCCAGCCGACTTTGATCGTAAGACTTTGATGTCGAATCATCCAGTCCTCTATTCTTAGAGATCCTTCATAAAGATCTGGACTCATTGATTGATGTTTACGAAGGCAAATTCACAACATTCGTGTTGGAAAAGAAGCGTAACATTCAATCCTATCAAACTTCGAGATACTCCTCTAATTACGTATGATATGACGGCAAAAACCGAGATCGATGTCATTTGAAATGGCTTGTGAGGAGGTATTCATCAAGAAGTTCCGGTTTCTTCGAAGGTGATCGCGAGTGGCCATCCCACTCCTTATAAGACCCTACTGTATTCTAACCGTCTTCCCGACTCTCACTCCCTTCGGGGATAGTGATTTTCTTCTTAAGGAAGTCGATGCTTTCCTCGCTCTTGAAGATGATCCAACTTCACCGGAAGTTGATGACTCTTACTATGACCCAGAGGGGGATATTCTTCTTCTTGAATCATTTCTCAATGATGATCCATCATTACCCCCTCCCACTTAAGGAAACTATTTACCTGAAGTTCGAAAAGAGCTTAAAGTTTGTGAAGCTAAAACTGATAAATCTTCAATTGATGAACCTCCCAAAGTCGAACTCAAGGACTTACCTCCTCATCTCGAATACGCATTTTTGGAAGGTGACAACAAGTTGCCCATCATAATTGCTAAAGACTTGAGTGTCGAGGAAAAAGCCGCTCTCATAAAGGTTTTGAAGTCACACAAGCGAGCCATCGCTTGGAAACTCTCCGACATCAAGGGTATTAACCTGGAATTTTGTACTCACAAGATTCTTATGGAAGAGGACTACAAACCGGCGATTCAACACCAAAGACGGGTGAATCCAAAGATCCACGATGTCATCAAAAAAAGAGGTTGAAAAACTTCTTGACGCCGGATTAATTTACCCGATCTCGGATAGTCCTTGGGTAAGCCTCGTACATTGCGTACCAAAAAAAGGTGGCTTTACCGTTGTTGAAAATGATGAAAATGAGTTAATTCCTACTCGATTGGTTACGGGATGGCGTGTATGCATTGACTACCGAAAGTTAAATGAAGCCACCCGTAAAGACCACTTTCCACTACCGATAAAGGATCAAATCTCGAGAGATTACGGGAAATGAGTACATATTGTTTTCTCGAATGCTTCTCCTGGGTAAATTTCAAATTCCCATCGACCTCATGACAAAAGAAAAGACAACATCACGGTCCTTACGGAACATTCGCCGTACCTTCAGCATGCCTTTTTGGCTTATGCAATGCAACCGGCATGTACAGAGGTGTAGATGCTAATCTTTCATGATATGATCAAAAAAATATGAAGACTTCCATGGACGACTTTTGGTCTTTTGGGATTCATTCGGAAATTGCCATCTCTCCTGTAGGCCCACAAGATGCTTCAAAGGTGAGAAGACACCAATCTTTGTCTAAATTGGGAAAAGATTCATTTCATGGTTAAGGAAGGCATTGTCCTTGGCCATAAGATCTCCAAAAATGGGATTGAGGTCGATAAAGCCAAAGTTGATGTGATTGCTAAGTTACCTCATCCCACCACCGTTAAGGGTTCGAGTTATTCTCGTTCATCCGGTTTTCTACCGACGGTTCATTAAGGATTTTTCCAAAATTTCCTGACCAATGACTCATCTTCTTGAGAAGAATACTCCGTTCATCTTCTCCAATGAATGTATTCAAGCTTTTGAAATATTAAAGAAAAAACTTACTGAAGCTCCAATCTTGATTGCCCCAGACTGGGACCTACCCTTTGAGCTTATGTGTGATGCAAGCGACTTTGCCATAGGTGCAGTCTTGGGGCAACGTCATGAAAAACACTTTAGGCTTATACACTATGCTAGTAAAAAAATGAACGAGGCGGAATCGCATTACACCACGACGAAGAAAGAAATGTTAGCTGTGGTGTATGCCTTCAGAAAATTATGGTCTTACCTCATCTTGAACAAGAGCATAGTGTATACGGATCACTCTGCCCTAAAATATCTCTTTGCTAAAAAAGATTCCAAGGCGAGATTGCTCCGTTGGGTTCTCCTCCTTCAAGAATTCACATTCAAAGTAATTAACACAAAAGGAGCCGAGAATCTCGCGGCCGATCATCTTTCCCGATTAGAAAATCCTTATGAAAATGTGCTCGACCCAAAGGAGGTAAATGAAAAGTTTCCTCTCGAGACACTTAATATGGTGACTTCTCGTACCCCGTGGTTTGCCGATTATGCAAATTACCACGAGGGGAATTTTGTTGTTAAAGGGACAAGCTATCTACTTTGATACCCTCGAGCTCCCCCTAGCTCATTGCACTCCTATGATTATTGACCTTGGTGCTAACGAATCCATGGATCAAATTTCTTACAAAGACTTAACCTACATGAAGGGTTAGTTTTGTGCAACATAATATATATATCATGAAGCAATAGGAGAAATATATGATCAAAGCGTGCATGCTTCTTCTTGATGAATGCTCCCCCTTATTCAAGGCGTCAAGGTATGATTGAAAACCTACAAATAAGGTTAGTGCAAAACTAGATTCTCTGTTAGACGAGTATATACAACTAAATGTATATAAGATGCATTCTATAATTGCTTGACGAAAGCTCTCCCTTGCTTGGGGCATCAAGGAATCAAGTTATAGAAGTGTACTACAAAACAAAGTTAGTAGACAAGCGTACATATATATAATGACGATGATAGATATGTATATAATAAAAAATAGATATACGAGAATAGTGTTTAATCCTAAGGTTTTGAAATTATGTTTAGGATTGATGTGTCGTCGTGTAGGTTGTTATTTTAGTTATCAAGTTTTACATTTATATTTTGCCGACTATACTTAAAAACAACACTCTAACGGGCAGTGTACCCGATTAGATGTAGCTTCGTTGGTAAGTAAGGTGTCGATCACTAAGAGAGAGAGAGCGTTAATCTTATGGTTCTATCAATATTTTGGTTAACTAAATTAAGTCAATTTAAACTATGTTAATTCTAATCTATGTTAAACATATGCTAAACCTAGTTCTAACGGATAAAGGGGGTTTCAGTCTGAGAGACTGACACAGGTTTGGTGGTGACTTAAATCAAACTAAAACACAATAACTCACACAAGCAGATAATCAAAAGATAGAAGAGCTGTCTAGCTAATTATAAGAAAAATGTATTAAACATGATTAATCCAATTAAAACGCTGGTTTATTTATTTTAGTGCAATGAGGGCTTATCTCAAGGCGGCATATCATTCCAAGATTTAGGCGGTACTTCTTCCTAAAACCTAGACACGTAGAATTCTGTCACAATTAAACGCATCCGCATAAAGCATCCTATTTGCTGATTATAATCTATCTTAGGAGATTAATAATGGTGATCTTATTAAACCCTAGCTCATCGAGACTTTACCCACTTACTACTTAACGGCTCTTTATATACTAGTAGTCCACTGTCCGAGTCTTTACCAAATGAAGAAGAACGCTATACTAGGTTACCTGCTAGAATAACTTATTCCCTTAAGCGATTGGTAAAGATAGGTCAATATTTGTGATCCTATTACTCTAGATATATAAATTGCAGATATAGAGAGCCATCCTGGCATCTAGCTAGCTAGATATTTTGCATTTCTAGATCCAGTTGAATGATGGGTCGCATACTTAAGCACATAAACAAGCATGCAGTGATAAATATAATCAACAACCAATGACAAATTAAGCAAACGATATAAACAAACCAAACATTTAAATCTTCATAATCATGGCTAATACCCAAGGGTATTAGCCCTTAACCATTATAATTAATACAAGAATAATCAATCAACCAAAGTAAACTAACCGAGTTAAACGAATGATACCAAAAATCGAACGATTATAAGAGTATAGGTGATTACAAGGTGTTTCCTATGGAATTAGAAGCTTTGCTTGACCTCTTCTGCTCTTCTTGTCTTCTGAAAATTGACTTTTATGGTTAGGGTATCAAAAATATGATCAAGCACACCTAAAACTCGTTTTTAGGTTTTCTATTTACAGTGTTTGGAATTTCTTTGATACGCCGTATTGGTTGAGGTCAATACGGCGTATTGGGAGTTTTCTTGGAGTAGTGACCACGTTTAATATCTTCCAGAATATTTAATTACTTGAAATAGAATACAGCGTATTGAGATCTTCTGGATACGGCGTATAGGTCTTTGTTCTTCGTGGTCTCTTGTGAAGTGAAGGCATAGATACGCCGTATCTTCCTTGATGGATACGACGTATCGAATGTCAGAACAGTATTCTTTAGATTTCTTCGTTTAAGCTCCACAATGCGTGCCTTTTAGCTAATCTTCACAAAGTACTCCATAATTACTACAAATCTCAAATATAAACTATTAAGTACCAATTCATGCAATAATTATATAAAATAGGTAATTTACATAGGATAAATTATGCTATAAAAGTGATATTATTTGATGTCATCAGCTGTCTTGTATAAAAAGAGTTGAGAATGTTTGTAAGATTGGATTCTAACTTACTAAGTAGCCTTATGCATATCTGTTTTTAGTTTTTGGATAATGAAACTAAAAGCAATTGTATTAAAATAATGAATTGATATACCTGGTATGATCATTTTCATTTATACTATTTTGTTCTATATTTGCATGTTTAATCCTTGAATAATTTAATTATTAAATTCGTCCATTGTCAATTAACAATATAGGAGTATTGTTAAACTGACAAATTTGAGTGTTTGGTTATACATATTGAATATGTGGATTGTTCCCGCCAAAATCATATGTTATTCATAAAGGATGCATATTTGACGTCCCCAACTTTCAAATATTTACTTTTGGATCCTTTTCATGAGTAAGATATCAAAAATGTTTAAACAAGTCATCCTTAGACTTGAGATACATATGTTAAGTCTGCATGTAAATATCACTTTTTGATTATAATCAAAGCTACCCTGAATAAAATGGGTATAAAGCTAGTTTTAGAAGTCGTTTTACGCATCCACTACAGCTTGTATCATATAATTTTTTCCTCCAATATCTAAATGCAGGATGAAAACCGATGAGCCTCTTCCAATTTAATATCATATAATTAGTGGTTGCAACCGAATAGGTAAATCAAGATGATAAATTGAATACATTTGGTTATATCGAAATTAATATCTATAACGATAAACGAAAAATATTAAGACTATGTGGATGAGTGGGAATCCATATCATGGTATAACGTATCTAAAAAAGGATGAAGAATAGCAATTATAAAATCCATTATACTTTAGATGTTTCATGAACCATAACTCAGGTAATGCTGGATCAAAGATTGTTTGGCTAGACGCTTCATCAAAAAAATAAGAAAAAGGAAAAATACAAAAATATTAGGAATAAGTGTATACATTTAAAAATGGTAAAAATGGGGCTTTTCTAAACTCTTGATTCTTTAATTCCCCTCGATGAACACTTAGCTACTTTTCGAAGTAATTAGTCGAGGGGGATCGAGATTCTTAGTTTTATAAGTGCTTACTTATAGCATTACGTGAGGACACGCAATATCTTAGTATGGGGGATTTTTGGTATGCGTTTAATTACACATACCTTTGACCACTAAAATCGGACTTAAATGACTAAAAACGTACCAAAAATACATTGTATTTGTATGTTTTACATTTGTATTGTGCAGGTAATGGATATTCAAGAAAAGGACAAAATCAAAGCCAAAAATGACAAAACCGAGCACGAGAACGGAAAGAGCGTGAAGCAAAGTCAAAGTCAAAGCCACAAGTCAAAAAGTCAAAGTCAACCCCGGGAAATGAATTCGGAATGAGCATCGAAAACCGAACCTGAAAACGTAAACTGCCAAAAGTGGGCACACCCGTACCCACCTAGTGGGCCCGGGAAAGCCCACTTATATCTTATAACCCTTAAACCATAAATAAAAGCCCAAGCCCTTTATTTTTTTATATACCCGGCCCAACACTGGCCCAACATCACACTTAACACCCCCATTAAATCCTCCACGCCCGTTACCCTTTTATAACACCCCCCGTTAGTCCTTAAAGGACTAACAGTGCAACACCAACCCAAACCAAAAGGACCAAATTTGCAAAAACAAAGGACGATGGATGCCATACACCTATATACTCTGAGGGGCCTTTCTTGCCATTATCCAAACTTCAAAATAAACAGCGGGAACAACTGTTCATCATCTCTCACAACAAATTCTCTGTCTCCACTACCAGACAAAACATCCCTCCCCTTTCTTCTCCCCTATGTCGACCAACACCTCCACACACCTTATCCCACCAATTGCCACTTTGGCAATCCCTCCAATCCCCATTCGTTCAAGGAAAATGACATGGATTTAAGGGTGTTGATCATACAACTTGGGGAGCACTCAAATTTGGATGTCCAAGATTGACTATGGATTTGTCTCACACAACAAACACACCCTGGATCCCTCTCAGCAAAGAAACACAAACGTGTGAAGACAAGAAGAACCAAGACCTAGAACCTTCCTAATTTTATTATAAATAGAGGCATTTGTAAGCCCTTGGAGGCAATTAGAAAATGTTTTTTTTGCTTAAGTAGTGTAATTTTTAAATATTGTAACTTTTTATGAATTAATGAAAATTTAAGTTTTTTTAGCTTATTAATCTGTTTTCTTTAATATTGTGTTCAAAAGTTTCTCAAAAGTCTTTCATAAGCTCTTTATTACACCTGTTATCATTAAGCTACTTAAACTGTTAAGTAATTTAAGAAATTCAACCAAAAATTCCACCCTCAAATTACCACAACTTATTTGGATGAAAAGCTAGCAAGGGAAGAGCTTTTAAGACCTCACTAGCTTGTCTTTTTGACAAGCTAGAGCTTGTAGATTGATTTGTATACCCTGTTTTGAGCAAGGGTATTTGTAAGTTTTCATTTTAAGTTTTTAGCTTATTTACTGTTTTACTGCTTATTGTTGCTTATTTCCTGTCTTTATTTGCTGTTTATGCTTATTAATGTTATTTAATGCTTATGAATGCCTTCTCTTAGTTTAGAAATAGTTAGTTTAAGTTTTCTTGAAATCAGTCTTAAAATAGTGCTTACCTTGTTCTGGCTTATTTGAGTGCTTAACTGTTGTTAAAACTTGCTTAATATTGTCTATATAACTTGTTTAACATCTGGTCTTAAGAGTTAGTTCATTAAAAATCAAGAAATCAAGTGAAAAAGGTTGAAAACAGTTTTAAAGGGGTGTTTGGTTAAACTATGAAAATGGGTTAAAAAGGGTCAAAACCTGTTTTGTGATTTTGAGTCACATTTGATTAGGTAATACTATATATAAAATTTAGTTTGTTTAAAATTTTAAGTGTTAAAACTCAAAATTAAGGTTTTAAGAAAGTGTTGTTTGAAACTGTGAGTTTAAAGCTTATTTTATCTTCTTATTTGATCATGCATTTTAATCTTATGAAAAGTTTGATGTTTATGTGTTTATGCAAGTGGTAAAACAAGTTAGTATCAAAATCATTAGGCCTGCATTGTTGTTTTGTGATTTTTTCACTTATGTCAAAAAAATTTGCAAAGTGTTGAAAAAAGAAGAAACTGCTTTTTGATATGATCACTGTGGCTTATTCTTGATTTCAAAATGTTTTTCTATTGTTGATACTTGTTCTTTGAGGTTAAATCTCAATCTGTTTGTTGGTTGTTTAGCCATAAGGATCTGTTTAAGAACTTATTTTTAAGCTCAAAAGTGCCCCCTTGCTGTTTTAATTGACAGTTTTGGTCTGTCAATAAGACCAATTGCTTATTATAGCTTATCTGCTTATTTTCTTTTGCTTATTTAGGTTTAATATTGCTTATTAGTTTAGTTTAAGCCCATTTTAGCTTATTCCTCTTAGGTTAGAGCTTATTGTAGCTTATTTGCATCTTAGAGTAAAATTCTTAAGTTTTATAGCTTTTAAGTAATCTGTCTATTTTAGCTTATTGTAGCTTAAGTTCTTTGCTTATTTTTGTTTGTTCATGCTTATTAGGACTAGCCTATAAGCTGTTATAAGCCATTTGCTTTGCCTTAGCTTATTTAAGTTAGAAAATAGCCTAGCAGTCTTAAGTTGAACTAGCAGTATTAACTTGAAAGTTAGTACTGCTGAGCTCATAAGCTCATTCTAGGCTTATTGGGTTGCTTATTTTTGTTCTTTGTTTCTTATTTAGTGTAGCTTATTATGTAATTTAGCTTATTTCTCTTTTTGGTTTGCTTATTTGAGCTTAAAAATGCCAACAATTAGCATTTTAGTGGTTTAGTGTAGTTTGGGCTTATTCTGTCTTTCTTAGCTTATTTGTGTGCTTATTCGTGCTTTATAAAAAGGTGTCTTTGGGAGTAGGGGAAGCCCCGGGTGAGCAAGGCTCGAACCCGGGACCTCAACCCCACATCCAAATGTTTTAGACATACACTCCACTACCACTCGCCCTTGGGTCTTTTTCGGTATAAGTTTGCAAAATTTATTATTTATACACGTTTTAGGCCTTTTTGCTTATTAGGCGATTTTAGCTTATTTAACAGCTTATTTGATAAGCTGTGTTTCCTAGTTTATTTTTCTTAGATTTCACATTGTTCAAGCTACTTTTCATGATTTTTCCAGTTTTTTTAAATAGTTTAGTATTTTTAAACATTTATTTTCATTAAAATCATTTTTAATTCATAAAAAGTTATAAAAACGTCAAAAAATATAATTCCTCTTTAGTAAATTTTCTTTTAACATTTAGAACCTAGGAAAATTAAATTTGCTTTTGTAGGGTTTAAATTGCAAAATTTCGATTTTTAAAGAACGAGATTGAATCCCGTTTATGTTTTTAGTGTTTTCAAGCTCAAATCTCCTTCGTTTTTAGTCTAGTTTTATTTGTTCTAGCTTTTTAGTCAATTAAGACTTATAAAAACCAAAAAGATCAATTTAGAAATTAATATTGATAATTTAGGATTTTTAGGTCCCGTTTAGGATTTCCGTTTTGCGTTTTTAGTTAATTTTCTCGTAGTTTTAGAAAACCAATCTAAATCCTGTTCCATTCAAGCATCGATTCTGAAAATGACTCTCGACTTTCAATTGCATTCCTCGTTGGGGATAACGACTCGGGAATCGTACTCCCGAATTAATATAATTGTGATTTTTTTGATTCTTACCCTCCTTTTATATATTAATAAGTATATTTTATATTTATATATTATATATTTTAAAAGGGTTGAGTCAAAGGAGGATCAGTTTTTGGCGCCACTGCCGGGGAGGGGTGTATCTGATTTTTGAAGCCGTTTGAAAATTTTTGTTTGAAGATCCTTTCGTGTGAAGTTATT